>JAPZEB010000024.1:5813524-5823695 GCA_029783705.1 Chaetodon striatus
TTAACTATCATTTGGTCGACTATTTAAGGGCAGCCCTACAAGGAACACTACTGGAAAGCTACAGAATGATATAAAACCTAAAAATAAATTTCTTCTTCTTCATGTCTTTGCAGAAGTGATTCGCACCAGGCTACGCGAGGAGGGCACCAAGTATAAGTCTTTCTTCCAGACTCTAACTACAGTGCCCAAAGAGGAGGGCTACCGCGCCCTGTACCGCGGCCTCACCACCCACCTGGTACGGCAGATCCCCAACACCGCCATCATGATGTGCACCTACGAGCTGGTGGTCTACCTCCTGAACCGTTAAAGTCTTCCCCTCCCGCCCGTGGACAGTATGTGTAACCCTGCCCCTGTTCGGAGACAGAGAAAAGAGAATGAGAGCCAACTGCACACCAGCCAGCACAGCAACCTGCTCGCCAGGAGAGGACAGAGACAGCACCGTGACCTTTGTCTCAGTGACGCGAGTGGTTGTTAAAAATAAGTTTTGTTTTATAACCGTAGGGTCTGGCATAGTGACGAGGATCGAGAAGCTCCTCACATTGGTTTGGGGATCTGGGTTTAGCAGTGGCAAAGAAACGGTTGCCCTATTTTTATTTTAATTCCATCCTTTTCTCCCTTCGGTTATACGCGTTGCTTCTGGAAGCTCTGGAAGTCCTGAAGAACGAGTTACAGTATATTCTGCCTCTAACAATACTAATAACGAAAGAGAAGTACAGTGATTCATATCCTTTCTACCTAGTGGATCTAAGACCCCCTCCAGCAGTAGGCTGTCATGCCGATGATCGGTTTTAAAAATATTTTATTAGCAGTATTCCCTGCATCCATCAGAGTAGCACTGGAGGATCAGAATACAAAGATGGAAGTATCTGTAGCGAGCTGAAGTGTCTGACGAGGGGCTCTCAGTTAGCAGAGAAGGAATCAGTGCTTGAGGCTTGTTGAGGCAGGATAAACAGGGAGAAGGCGGAGATGGGGAGGGAAGCGAACGGGAGACGTGCCTTGTTTGTAGCCGTGATGTAGACAAAGATGCACAGTGGCTGTAGGAGGAAGCAGAGCTCTGGTTGACCTGTCACAACAAAGGTTATATAGGTTAGAAACAGAGTCGTACACTGGTATTGTGGGATTACATGTGCCCTTAGTGAACCTTTTTACATATCATGAACATAGACACGCTCGCCTAATGGTTGTCCGTCATACTAGTCGGGATCTCCTTATAACGCAGGAATCCACAGGCATGCATTTACACTAAATACCTACACGGTTGATATCTGCTTGCTTGTTCTAAGTGAAGTCTATGTAAAGACATCGACCTTGGAACCTGTTTGTGTTTGTGTTTATCATGTGTGGAGGAAGAGTTATCACTAAGGTTAGATGGAGGGTAAAGAGTCCCCAAACTAAAGCAGAATATAATCACCAATTTAACTACTGGAATGTAAATGAACAGGAGGATTAACGTCACTAAAGACAAGGAAGTAAAACACTGACCTGTGTCTTGAATTATAAATAAATATGATTAACAAATTTTAACAAACTGTATCATTGATAGAGATATAGAATACCTGCATAATAGGCTTGGGAGGTATCTAAACATTATTCCTTCTTGATATTTAACAGGGTTACACGGTATAATTTAAAGTAGGGATGCACCGATACGTTTTTTTTTCCCCGATAACTGATAATTTCACATTTTTGTATATAAAAAGAAGTGTATAACTTGTAGTTTATGAACACTTGAGGGTAAGAAAGGCTCACATGTAGTAAGAAAATATGTTCATTCTCGTGTAGGAAATGTTTATATCGTCACGCTGCATTTTTATAAACACACCCAGGTGCCATCTTAACGTCCCACCGTAGACTAGCCGACAACTACCAAGTAGAAAAGTGATGCACTTCTGACTCACCTCACACATTAACACTCAACTCAGACAAACATGTAGCTGTGTCTCAACCAGAGAGATAGAGATGTGTTCCAGACCAGGTTACCGAATAACGATACAAATAATCACTAACTGTAGCATCGCATGGCTAGCAGTTATTAATACTTTAACAACAATGTCGAGCCTTTTAAAAGCTCCGTGTTGGATGTTAGCCGCTGCTGCTAATTAGCTCGTGCTAACACTCTGGAAACGGTCCTTCAGCGCTGTCTCTAACCTGTGTTGGGCGGTCGGAGATCAGACTTTTGGCGCAATCCTGTTGCCTTTCTCTGGATGTGTTTTACCCTCAAGACAGCGAGCTGTAGTTCTTCTTCTTCTTCTCTGTGTTTATTGGCGGCTCACAAGTCAAGTTCAAAGGTACATGTACCACCACTCATTGTGCAGTGTGTGTAGATGCTGCCCTTGTTAAGTCAATGAAAGCTGTCTGGCTTTGTATTATCGGCGCTATTCATCGGCTGTAATTTTAATTATCGGAATAATGCGCAATTATAAAAATATCGTGCATCCCTAGTTTAAAGAAAGAGTAGCATCTATAGTTTTGACGGTATTGAAAATTAAACCTTGAGGGTTTCTAAATACCCTGGTATACTGTAATACCTTGATGCCGCCCAAGCCTACTACAGAAGGTGATTGTGTTGCATTTGTCTGCCCCGAAAATGCAAAGATTTAGTGCATTTTCTTTGGAGCTGGGGAGGATTTGTCTGTTAGTTGTTACCTTTGTTTAAACAACGGTGTTGTTCTTAGGGCACTTTTCAATGTTTCTCTCTAGAATCCTCATCTCATGTTTTTTTTTTTCCTCAGTTGGAGAATCCAGGCTAGTTTTACAGGCGAGGACAATCCTCTTGAGTTTACTCTGGAAACTTGTACAGTTCAACCAGTGTGTGGAGAAAGTGGCCAGGATTACGCTCTTCAGAAGTGCACATTAATTCAATGCAGATCAAAACAAAAAAAAAAGAAAAAGAAGAAAAGAAAGAGAGAACGGCCACTATTTTTGTTGATTTCCCCCCTTAACAAAATAACTGCATTTCAACCAGTTAAAAAATGAAACGGCTTTCTTGTTTGTCAGTGTTTTCTGTACTGTCGGATGTCCTTGTGGTTGAATGGAACGGTACCTGCTCTCTACTTCAGATCCATTTTCTATGTCACGTTTCAAACAGTGCAACAGACAAAAACAGTGTTTCTCTTTCACCTTATTTATCCCAGGAACCACAGCAGTAACTTCCCCTCTCTAATCACACGACACAGTAACCCAGCCTGTTGATGAGTGTGTGCGTTTCACTACGAACTTGCAAACTAAAACGACCCGGCTTAGCCCAGAATGCTAACTAATGATCATCTTACTTTTAACAGCATGAGCTGTTGCCGTTATCCTGCGGTGTATTTTTGACTCACGATCCAAACACTGCACTGCTTCATAGGTCAGAGCGCTGGTGTGCAGCAGTGAGCGCGCTGCCCGGCTGCTGTGGAATGAAAAGGGCAGTTTTCAGCGAAATATGCAGCTCGACTATGCTCGCTTTCTCGTGAGGCGCCGTTGTACTTGAGATTGCAGAAACCGCTTCAGTGTGTGACCCCCCCCTGACCCCCGAACAGCCTCAGATGCTTTTCTTCACTGGAATTATTGATGTGATCCTCAATGTGAACACTTTTCAGTTTTACAGCACATATGAAGGATGCATTAGATTAGCCTCATTGTGCAAATCTTATCGGAGATGTATTACAGCTTACACACCGCACCATCAGCACACACTCGATGTGGTGAGACGGGAGCGCATGGTTGTTGCTAGTAGTAACTGGTTGTCTATGCAGATAGTGTGAGCTGATGGTGCTTATCTGGTTAAAGGGTCAGTTCACTCAAATTCACCCCAAAAAATATATATATATTTGGGTGAAATGACCCTTTAACTGTACGGTTCAATGCATCTCTGTCACTTGTATCAGTGTCTGTCATATGATGCATTATTTCCTACATCTCATGGTTATGCTTTTGTACCCACATGTTTGCATCGTGTGCCAGTGTGTGTGTGTGTGTGTGTGTGTGTATGTATGTGAGTGTGTGTGTGTTTAGCGTGCTTGCCTAAATGACAGTCGTATGTCACTCAGTGGTGTCTTGTGTGTAAGAGACCATAAGAGTATGTTTGTACTCCGAATAGCTGCAAACAGTGTTGTTTTTATCTTTTTAAATAAATTGTTGCCTTTTCCTGACGCCCTTTGTTTTTTTTGTTTTTGGTTTTGTTTTTTTATGTTGTCATCGATGAGCCCACTGTGAGTGTGGCTCGGCCTATGCATTCTCTAATATCTGTTTTTGTAAAACAAAAAGCCAATAAAATGTAAAGTGCAAGTATATTTAAGTGTCAGGAAGTCTTACTAAGAGCATGACACTCTGTTACTTGGTGGTTTATGTCATTTTTTTTTTTTTTTTTTTTTTTTTAATATTGGCAGTCACAGACTTCTATACAGTTGTGCTGTTTTATACATGATTTAATAAGTGTCTTAATTTATTTGATTATTTTAATTTATTTTTATCAATTTTACTTTTATGTATCTTAAGAACCGAAGCACCAAATATCACCCACTAAATATAGGTAGCTTTTAATCTCAGACGAAACTGAAACTTTTTGGAAACCATCACTGTTTTGAAATAGAAATGTTATTTTATTATTTTTTGTATAATGTCTTAACTTTGTTTACTTGTCTGATGTTATTTAAATGTCACTCTGTATTAAACTGTCCGTCCTGTGTGTATCTTCACGTTGACGCCGTTTGTCTCCTGGTTGAATAATCCAGTTTTTATTGACGTGTTTGTCACTTCCTGTCTCTCCTCCCAGCTGACCTCAGACCAGCGTCGCTCTTCGGTCTCTCAACATGTGAGGTCGTGATGTTTCCTGTCAAACTGAGAGCAGGCGGCTCAAACAGGACGGCTGCTCGTGTGTCAGCGACGTGAAACTGGATATTTTCACACATTCACACGTTATTTATTCTGACTGATGAGACGATAAATAATTAACGGGGGTGATTCACACTGACGATGAGAGACGCTCAACAGCAGCACGACTTCACCTCGACTGACTGTAAACACAGAGAGCTGACGGAGGAACAGTCTTATTTAAAGGTTATTTAAAGATGGAGCTGCTGAGGTGACGTCTGTGAACACCATCATGGACCTGTATATGATGTGCTGTTTACAGTGGGGGAAATTAATATTCAACATGTCAACATTTTTTTTTTTTTTTTGCAGCTATTGACATGAAATTTACACCAGACGTTAGTATGAACTCGATTAAACTGTACAGATACAGAAATGATAATATTTCCATCAATAACACAGGCAGTAAGAACTGAACACGCCAACTGAAATGTTTTAATAATTGATGGAGAGGCTTTTGTTTGCAATGCGGCTTTTAAGATGCTTCCTGTGTGAAGAAATGAATCTCTCTGTGTGGAAGAATGGAACAAAATCTCATCTGAACTCAGAGTCTTTAAATCTAGAAGATCCTGGGGGGCCTTAAGTGAATCTTGATCTTCAGCTTCGTTATAACGGCACAATTAGTCATGTTTGGAGGAGAAATGGCTCTGTGTCTGTCCTTGAAAATAACACACCTACAGTGTGTTTCTGAGGTGGAAGCATCATGGTACAGGGCTGTTTCTCTTTCATGGTACCACCAGAATCCAATTAATCAAAGGGAAGATGACTGGCAGCATATAGTGGAAAAATTCTTGAGAAGAATCTGTTGCCATCGACCAAGACCATGAGGATGAGAAGCAGGCGGACCCTCCAGCAGGACAAAGATCCAAAACATCAGGACTGCCCCCCTAATGGTCGACCAAACGTTAGTCGACCAGAAAGGTCGTTAGTCGGCAAGATTTCATTGGTCGCTTAGTCGCAGGAGAAAACTGAAAAAAGCTGCGCCTTGTCAAAATAAACCCAAACCTATATGACTAGACCATGTGTGACTTTACTTTGAAAGGACAGACACAGGAAGTGGAGTCAGGTTAATCTCCAGGGCTGGTACCTGCGGTTATTCCACAGGCTAGTTAATAACATGTGGGGCAGCAAATCCAAAGTGTGGCATCTCTCCAATGCTGGTCATGCTTCAGAGTCTTTGCACACGGCACTATACCTGCCCATATATGGTGTGTCGCAGGTGTTATCTATGCTAACAGGTGACTTACGATCAAGTGGTATTCATCAATCAGCTCACCTGGGTCACAGCAGGTTTGGATAGTTAGGTGCATTTGTTGAATCTGGAGTTGACTTCTTTTATATTTTCTCTTGATGGAAAATTAAGAGAAAATATAAGAGACGTTAAAGAGAATGTTGCTGCAGGAGGCGTGGTTTTTATCTGTCCGTCCCACAGAAACATCAGTTATTACAGGTTTAATACTTCAGTACTGTGTTACAGTAGGTATCCATGTGTATCAGTGTAAGCCTACAGATAACATCTTGGTGTTTGTATTCCCGACTCCATCGCACACGTCGCTCTGAATCTATGCACCGTCACTTTAAATGTAGAGCGCGGCTGCAGCCTGTGGGAGGAGAGCACATATATCAGCTGGTAATGATGAGAAGTATCTGTCGTGGCAAACATTTATTTTCTCAGAACTCTCTGAATGCTCCTAAAGCACGCTGATAAGGTAATACATCAGCCGCCAGTGAAGAAGCTAATTAAGGAGGGTTGTCTATCAACTTAATGTTTGTCTCTCACTTCACTGCCAGCCACACAACAGTTGTAAATTTCTGCCTCTTCCCTGCATTAACAGATAAGCTGTGTTCATTGGCGCAGCAGAGAGATGAGCTCCACTATCTGATGGTGATAGGTACAATAAGTTTCTCCTGAGCGACTGTCGTCTCTTTACAGTGAACGTCAACAACAAACAGCAGCAGCTGCCCACGGCGGCTGATGATGAATAGTCAGATACTCAGAAGTCACAGTGACGACCTCACGGCTCTGTGGACGGCAGTGTCCGTCCGCTTTGGTCCAGAATCAAATATCTCAACTTCTGTTTGATGCTTTGTCGTGAAGTGTGGTTCATACGTTCATGACACCTGAGGCCTACGAAGCCACTGCAGCTCAAAGCTGGTTTTCAGCTAGTCCAGTCAGCTCTGGGCTTTCCTCTCCAGCCAGGAGCGCGTTCATGTGAAAGAGGCGGGGCTGTTAATTTAGAGCTACATCATCAGAGCAGTGAATGAAGGAGGCTACTTCATATATGAGATGAAACGACACCTGAAGTGTCTGTGAGACAGTAAAATGTCAGTGGTGACGGATGGAAACGAGACTCTGTAACGTCATAACAGAAAATTTGGAAACATTGAAAATCCTTTTCACTATCAGCTGAGACTGACATGACGTGCAGGTGTCACCAGGCTGTGTGTGACACTAGTACAGAGTATTTTTGCTAATTGGCAGGATGATGATGAAACTGCTCTGAATATGTCATAAAACTAAGCGTTAGTTCAGACAGGACACTGTGTCAAGCTCAGCTCACATCCCAGCCACATCAGCTGATCTCAAACAGCCCAGTCAACTGATGGATCAGCTGATTGATTGAGTCAGCTGATAGACCGCTGATGGCTGTCTCACCGTCACATTCCCCCTGACGGCAGAGGAGAGGGATGCAGCTGACACTCGTGGTCAGTGGTGGAGCGCACATCAAATAGTTTTCAATGATTACAAAGCAGAGCGTCAGTGGTTTCCAGTAATATCTTCCAGTACTGTCAGTACATATAGCCCAGCATGATTTAAGTTTTCAGAAAGTTTCTGTGTGTAGAATCGCTGCAGTGAACACTGCGATGGCTGCCACACTCTTTTCCTTCTCCACTGACCTTAGGTCCACCCTCGCCACCTGCATGTATGACTTGTGTACATTAGTCAAGTCTGGACAGAAAGCCATTAATAGTTGAATGTGGGCGTGTAGAGAGGAAGTTGTGCTCTGTCAGGCAGACACATCGTTCGATAAATCACGATGTTTTTGGCGCACGCCATTTTCTGCTTTTGTCCTCACGTACACTTTTAATATGGATCCTACGCACTGATCTATAAATGAGACCGCTGGTGTTGGTGTATTTACATGAAGACAATGACATCACTGAGATCATATGAAAGGATGATGTCAGAGTGGTTTTCAGAGCCCGCTCACCTGTTGTCTCTGACGCTGCTCCTCCTCTGATGATCTGAGGAGTCTCTGTTCACTCTCTCTGCTCCTGCAGCCGTTATGTTCCTGCTGTCTCCTGCAGTGACAGTTATTTTACTCCATGCAGACGGATCACATGTGGTCTTTACAACAAATAAGATCATTGATCAATGTATTTATGTTGTTGAGGCGTCAGACAGACACGTTGATGTCCCCGCTCCTCCCCGTATCGACAGCCTGTCAGATTAAGACCATCATCACCACCCTCTGCTGACACAGCAGGAAATATATCCTGTACTTCCTGTGCTGCACCGCAGCAGGACTTCAGGTTTTTATTAAACCATCACAAAGCTAAGACATTTTCTTTGCTCTTTTTTTCTGCTTCAGAATAAAAAAAAGAGAGAGAAGCTTCCTGTTCCTCAGCTCGGTGCTTCTCCCCTGATGAGAGAAAAGACTTCATGTAGCCGTCAGAAGCTGAAAAGGATGTTTCTTCATTCGGCTGCTGGAACAAGCAGATACAGAATGTTATTGTGCAACACAAAGATGAATACAAATGACTAATCAGAGGATGTTGTTTAGACTGTAGTACATTTTAATCGATACAAATACAGCTGGGATGCAGAGACGATTCATTTTATGGAGAGAAAGAAAGCAAGTAAGAGAGACAGAGAGAGAGAGAAGTAACATGAAAGAATGAAAGAGCTAATATGCAAGAAGGAAATGAATAAATTACATCAAAGAAACGAAGAAAGAAAGAGACAGATGGAGGAAGGGAAGGAAGAAAAAACAGAAAAAGGGACAGGAAGAACTTACTTGAAAGAAAGAAATGAAGAGAAGTCATGAAAGAAGAGGAGGGGCCGAAAAACAGAAGAAAGCAGAATAAAGAGAATTTATTTGAGAGAAAAGGGAAGAAATAGAGAGAGTGAATGAAAGAAAACCAACATGATGTAAGAGACACAGAGGAAAACAGAGAGAGGACATTAGCATGAAAGAAAAGAGTTCCCTAAAAGAAGGAACGGTGCCTCAGGTGTTGTGTTTGTTTCACACTGCTGATTTAGTGCGAGTGATAAAAGGTGGACTCCCTGTGAACATTGTATTAACCTCTGAACACTGGAATTGAGTTCCCAGTTGGTGGTTCATTACAATCTGCCGCCACATGTTCGTTATTGATAGAAGACGGAGACGGTGCAGTGGACAGGGAGATAAATATTTCTCCTCTGGAGAGAACTTTCTCAAGTTTGATTTGTCACGCTGAGAAGTGAAGGACTCTGATTGACCTCATGTAGGGACCTCTCAGACCTGCTGTAGTTTCTCCCAGATTCTGCATCTTACAATTTAAGCTCATTTTGTCATCAGGAAAAGTTTCTCATGGTGTGGTGGATGAATAAACGTCAACAATTTCACAAAAAGGAATTCAAACTGAAGTGATTATCAGTGCATGTGATGTAACACACCATTTCACAGGTTTGATCAGAGGTATTAAATGCAGTCATCAGCAGAAACTCTCGGCTGTCTCAGAGGAATCTTCTACATGACTGCCGACAGTGAAGTCCAGTTCAGACCAAAGAGTCACAACCAGACGAAAACATTTTAGATAGATACAGTGGTGTTGACTGGCCGTTTCGACTCAGCTCAGGTTGGCTGATTATTCTAGAACATCAACAGCCAACTGGCTTGTAGCAAAGTCTGCTGAACAAGTCGGTCTGCAGATGGTGTGTTTGCTCGCTGAGGCACCCTCTGACAACAGCCCTCCGTCCCTGCCGAGTCCGAGTCCATCTCATTTCCCTCCCCACTGCTGTTGACACGAATGTGTACCCAGTCCTCATCCCCATTCCTCACAGATCACTGTTTGGTGCATGGCGTTCACATCTACATCTTATACACCAGGTTTCCTCCTGCGTTTGTTGTTGACGTTCCAGGACAGCGTGTCAATTTACACGATGCAACAATGGCATGTGACTAGGCTTTTAAAAAACATCATGGTTTGGCTCTACATTCATACATGAAGCAAACAGCAGACTTCCGATCCATCATCATCCTCACTGTGACCTCGTCACATGTCCACGTTTGGTCATGGACTGTCCACGTCCACATATGGCGTCCAAGGTACC
>JAPZEB010000024.1:5826967-5837613 GCA_029783705.1 Chaetodon striatus
TGTTATCGTGGCGTTTTGTTTTATTTGGTCATTTTAATGACAGTGTTTGCCTGCCAGTGTACAAATGTTTCACCAAAACAAGTTCACTACTGACACAGTTTTCAAGAGCGTCATCGCTCCATCCTGGTCGCAGCGCCGCCCAAGACGATTGTGATTGGTTTAAAGAAACAAAAACAAGCCAGAGCGTGTTTTTTTTTTTTTTTTTTTTTTTAAAACCATACTAATCTCCGATCTTTCTTTAGCACTGACAAAGCGTTGAGGAGCTAAGTCTGGCTTTGCGACACTTGTTGGGCTGGAATACACACTGCAAGTCCTTTTTTCCTTTTTGCCATTTAATTACAGCATAGCATCTAATAGAAGGTGACTAAGGGCTGCAACTATGACAATTTTCATGATTAACTATTTTGCTGATTCATTTCACGGTTAATCATTTCAATACAATTTCCAAAAGTGACGTCAAAGCCCAAGGTGATGTCTTGACTTTGCCTCTTCTGTCCAACCCTTTGTTTACTATCATAACTGACAAAGAAAAGCAGCAAATTTTCACATTTTAGAAGCTGGAGGCAGCAGACGTTTGGTTGGAGCAATGACTAAGCAGTTGACTTATTGATGAGTTGACTAATTGTTGCAGCTCTAATGTAACTAGAAAGGCATGCTGACCTCATCTTCATGTCTGCTGAATTGGTGTAACAGGTCCCTCCCACTGAAGTCATTGCTGTCGCCTCACAAGAAACACTTAAACGATTGTACATCACTGAGGGCGAGCACGTTAATGACTTGTACACCAGCTATAAAAATGGCACATTGTCTTGGAGATTAAAATTCAACATCTCCACCCATCAGTCAACTGCAGTAGCCTGACAGAGTAGCTGGTGGTACTTGGATGATCCAACTATTATTCTCACAACATCCCTGTCAGGATATCTGGTGAATTTATGTTGACAAATGAGGTGGGAAATGATTGCCGGGCTACTCCATCGAGCCTCTTGTGTCAAGTAGCAAATTAGTTGTAATGACAGCTGCGGGTGACACCCAGGTAACAAGTGCTTACTCTACCCTTCAGCCTCCTGCTGCTGTCAAACCCTGTCCCAACATCCATCATGAAAATGAGGTTTCAGCGCGTTCTGCTTCTTTTACACGATTTGTTTGTCAAATTTTTATTATGATCACAGAATCTGACCTGGCTAATATGATGTTACAGCACGTATCGTCTGTGTTTAATTGGTTATTAAAATAGCTGTTAATTTTTTTAATTAAATAATTGCTTCAGCTCTATTCTGCACATCTTCTAGTAAGAGGTTCACATGAGAGGTCTGTCCCACTTGTCTGCTCACATTTACGTTCCAATATAACGTGAATGCAGCAGAAGACAGGTGACAAAGAAAAGCCGAGCCTGAGATGTAGGGGTGGGCGATGTATCAAACATACTTGATGTATGGGGGCTTGTTCCACATGCGATGTATGAAATGAGTATATCACAAACATCGAGTATAAATGGTAACGCCTTTTTTTTAAACAGCTGTCATGAGACTCGTTTGGCGTTTCTGTTTTCTTGCTCCTTTGACTCTCTCCCTCAAGAAGACACATAGACATGATATGTCACACACACACTCCTCCCATCCCATGATTCAGACCACTTCCTCCGGAGTGACAGTTGTTGGAGCAGGGCAAAGTGTGTTTCTCATCTGCTGGGCTGTGGACCTCTAACGTTACTGTTTCGTCACAATTTGCGACCAACTGCAACATGCAAATATTATTAATATATTGACTGGAGAGCTGTTAGTTTGTTTCCATCTTAGAGTTAATTAAACATGACAGTTAATGGCACTGCGGCAACAGTTTAACTTATTGGGGTTTGTAATAACGTGAGCAGAGGAAGCGTGTGTTTTTGTACCTGCAGGGCTTCAGAGGGCGGCTTTTTTTAGCCACATTTTGCAACCATGGAGCACCAGTGCGACTTGCAAATACTAGTAATATATGAGCTGGAGAGTTGTTGGTGTGTTTCCATCTTAGAGTGAATTAACATCACATTTAACAGTGTTGCAGTAGCAGTTGAACTTAATGGGATTAATGATTATGTTGGAAGAGGAAGTGTGTGTCACTTTACCTGTAGGGCTCCATACAGCAACTTTGTAGTCACATTTTGCGACCATGGAGCACCAGTGTGACTTGAAAATACTAATAAAATCGAAATATAGCCTAAAAATATTGTGTAGTGTTTATAAGCCATATTGCCCAGCCCCACTAAAATGCCTTAAAATAGCCACTTTATAATGCACTCAGAAATAGTGTATAGAAAGAGCAGTGTCCAGAGACATGACTACAACAGAATGGCATTTAACTCTGTTTCCGAACAGGAGCTGCTGTGCTCATGAATTTCATCCAGTCAGCTGCATCATGTCAGATGTTTTTCCTCCAGATAGAAACGTCCTGTGCTGTGTCCGACAGAGGATCTACATACTATAGTTATTCCTCAGAGGGATTCCACTCCAGTCAAAGCATGTCTCATAATTGTCCACTCCTACCACACTGCGCACCCAGCCACTCCCCACCAGCTCATACTCATTTTCCCTCCCTACACGCATGCACACAGTCGTACACACAGTTGGAGAAGAGGCTGTTTCAGCAGAGGGGCACTGTAGCCAGCGTGCCTGATGCTGACTCAGTAGAATGTTAATGTTGTGAAATCCCATTAAGAGCAATCCGGTGCTGAGCAGGGCCACGCCTGGGCTTTACGGGACAGCAGGTCATTTTAAAAGGCCAGCAGTGCCCTTGTGTTTGCGCTGTGTAATAGAATCTAATCACTTGAGTGGCTCACACTAAATTGAATTGCTCTTTTAAATCGCTGCCACTCATGTTTAGCTGCTCTTAAAGGCCATTTAAATGATTTCGGATGAGTGTCAGTGGTTGAAAATAATTGTTCTTAGAGCCGCAGCTGCACTTTGGTGCCTGTGGTAAATACTGCATAGTTTTGCCCAATTGCTTCTGTCACTGTTGTGTTAGAGACACAAAGTGGAAAAAAAATCCATCAATTGTTTTCGTTGCCCTGTCCCGATGATAAGCTTGATTGAACAGCAGGGACTGCATGCAAAGTAGCAACATTTCCCATTGGGTTCAGTAGTGAGTGCAGGCAGTATCGGATTTTGTGGGCTTTTTTAACTGGAAGGGATCTTGAGTAAGACAGTGCTGAACTCTAACTGCCCACCCTGTCGCTTGTATGTCTCTGATTGCCACGCATTGCCACTGGCTTCAGACTGTCAGTATTGATTAGAGAGGACAAGAGTTTTTATAATATGCTCACCCGTATGAAGCAAACCCTTCCTCCTGTAGGCATGGTGTGCATGATTATAACAGAATAGGTTTCTGCACACGCCAGCCAGCGCAGCCTGTCGCTGCTGGGTGAGTGATGCGTGCTGAAGATTGGATTCTTACCCAGCTCTTCAGGCAGATGACGGATGTTCCTCCCTATAGACAGAGGTGGAGAGAGAGCGAGGCTGTACCATACAAGTTACTGAGGCTGTTTATCTTTCACATCTGAGAAGGATGTGGTGTAAAGCGTTCCTCCTGGAAGAAGCTTCCACCCACATGTTTCTATACTGGTACACCGAAGCTCTGCATTATGTGCTGCATTGAGCTACTTACTGCTGTGAATGAAAACTACTCTTGACAGTAGTTGTGCTCACCATGTCTTCACTAAATGCACTCTGTGCTCAACATGGCAGTGGATGATACTCGAAATTCTGACCTCTGTAGCAGTACGCTATGTGTAATGGGGTGGGCAGTGGGGGGGATAAGAAACAAACAAACTAGCTGTGATTTTGAGCTGCTGTTGAAATACTTTTTTTTTTTTAAATGAAGCCTACTTGTAATCTTGAATTTGCATGTCTTTGTAACACTGGCTCTGGAGTTAAGCTGTTAGTATCTTAAAATTAGATGGTTTTATTAGGGCTATTAGTGTTTAATTTTTGTATTTTGTCATGGGAGTGCAGTGGAGGTCGACCGATTTATCAGTTTTGCCAATTAATTGGCGCTGATAGGACTTAATATAAACTATCATTAATGGTGTAACAGGGCTTCGATAGTGGCTGAAAACTGTAACCTCCATTGGAGATGTAGGTACGGCCGTAAGGCTTTTGCACCGGTACCCCACATGCAAATACAAGGTAATGTGTGCGTTAGATAATGTGTATTATTTAAATAAAAGTGAACTAATGTGGGACAGCTTCACTTCTTTGTCAGGGGCGTAATAAGGTTGCTGGATATAGAATAGAATTATGTGCGTTTTCTGTTTTGCCAACAAGCATGATCGGTATAATTTCGCTAGATTTAACTAGCAAACCACTTGCGGTGTGTGTGAAGTTAATTTCTGATAATCTAAATGATCATTAACTCACTGTTAAGAGGGACCAGCACTCAGTACGCTCCAGCCATGAATGCACAACAAACTTTCAATGTGATTTTTCCACCGTGCAGCCGATATTCTTTTCTCGGAAAGCTATTATCCCCACATTTTTCTGGGAACAGCTGATTTTACTGCAAGGCTGTTGAGTGCCATTCATGTTATAACAGACCCGTTCACGTAATTATCTGTTGATTGATATCACCTGCACAGTTTTATCCTCGGTGCCATAAGAGCCGATTCCATGCCTCAGGGCTTGAGCAGCCACAGAAAAGTCTGAGCACTCGCGTGCGCCAGCGTGCAACTGGGGCCAATTGATAGCTGAAAAAACGCTGTGCCCCTTATTGCGCTTCACTGTACTTTTGAGTTCTGCATTGACCAATGAACAAGTCGTTCATTTGTTTTAAAACTGTCATCTTTGTCACTTAAAAAGCAACGATATAACAGCTTCAAAATAAAGCTTATTGACAAAACGCTAAAATCGGAATACATAGAGTATTTTGCAAAAACAAGAAAAACAACACATCTACAGTCCTAACTTCTGTACTGGAAAGAGTGCTATATTTCACACTGTGTACCAGATTTCTAAACCAGGTAGGTTAGGTAACTGTGGAAGACATGAGACATACAGCCCCGGTCAGCTGGCCGTCAGCTGCAGCAATTATGGTGTGGATGCATAGCATGAGGTTATGCATCACTTGGTGTCTGAGTTAGGCCCAGTTCTTGACTGTTGGTTTGTGAATGCCCTGATAAAGCAGGACTGACAGCGGACACAGACAGCTCTTTTATAATCAGGTGCAGACCTTACTTAACAATTTGTGTCATATTTCATGTGTGTTAAAGACTCCATTGTATGGATGCCTTTGAAGAGTCTGAACTGTGTGCCATTATTCAAACAGTTATTGCATCTTGCCTCGTCTTTCACCCTGCCTGCCGGTGTGGCCACTCTGAACAGCTATAAACACTTCAGCCTGCCAACATGGATGGACGATATGTCATCCCAAACAGTGCTTTTCTAGCTTAATTCAGCCCTTTGGAGTGGAGTCAGATGGTGGGCAGATTGAGTGAGAGTCAAGTGGGATGTTGGGAGTCACAAAGACTGAAGAGGTGGGCTCAATAGTGTAGTGATCAATAGCTGGGGGTACGAGGGGGGGTTACTGTCGTGATCGCCTTAATAAAGTCTCACTCTTTCAGGCAATAAGTAAAGGTTTAGAAAGCCTCTTGTAACTGAAGCCATTAGAAATAAGAGGCATGGTTAATGTACTACTGACAATAAAAACAGTGAGATTTCTTTGATTTTGGCGAGAATTAAAAAAAAAAAAGAGGAATCCTCAGAAGAGCTATCTGAAATAGATGTGTTAATAATTTCATATCTTTTATTCATCCAAGTTTTACAGATCCCCACAGCATCTCATTTTTGTATCAGTGTAGTAACAATGTGACTATCTAAACAATTGTCTCAGTCATTTGGACTGTTTATAAGCTCATAAAATTTGAGATTTTCCTTACTGTGACATGCCAGACACGTACATTTAAAACTAAAAGCAGATATTTTAAATGGAAACATGAAACAGCATGATGAATAATGGCACTGTTGTCTAGTATGATCGAGTTAAAACTTTTTTTTCCCCCCATTTTTTGAGCAGAATAATTTTTGTTTTTATTCACTTTGCATAGACGACCTGGCATTCTCTACACAGATTTCCTTAAATCTGGCAGCTCATCTTGTCATGTTGAGAGCTTGTGTAACAGAGAAGCTTAAATCTGACCCGGAAGCAGGAAATTTCCTTTTAGAAGTTTTAAACCAGACATCCTTCCTTTTCCTCTGTGCCTTCTCCTCCTCGTCATCTTTGTGTTTCCTGCCACAACAATCCACCATGCAAAACAGTGCGCTCAAACCACTGGGTCATTGTGAGGGCAGAGTCCACACACACACAGCTACTGTGAATCATCTCACCTCAGGTGACCTCTTGCGCAGTGGTGTGTATACGTTGGTGCTAAAATGCAGTCATACATGGCTGCTTGCTGTCAGTGTGGTGAAACAGAAACAGAGGATAACGGGAGCACGGCATATGCACATGTCAATACGCTGAAACAGAGTCTCATGATAAGGAGTGTTTTCATAAGTCATGAGTGAAATGCTTAAATTTGTCATATATCATATATTTGTCAAGGCATGACTTTTCCAGTCTCTGCGCTTGTCTTGTCAGGTGTAGGTGTGTGTATGATGCATCTTGTAAAAGTAGAATATTGACTTTAAAGCCCAGTTCGGACCGGAGATTTCCAACGAGACCAGTCGAAACTCGCAACTACTTGCAATCCGTCTTCAGTGTCAGTTTACACCAGTGCAGCTTGACGAGATGATGTGTCATCACTGTAACAACAACTGTCTGTACTTCTGTTCTGATTTGCAGCTTTTCAGTCTTATTTTGTAGCTTAATATAATTTGAAGCTTCTTAAAATATGAGTGAGGATAGTGATGGTGAGATACTGGCTACAGCTGCGTTTGTAGTAGTGATGAAACAGCGAAAACACAAAACGACTCTGAGCTTCGGTTGGGCTGCATTCATAGTAAGTATACTGCAGTAATTAAAAAAAACAGGGCTGATTAATCAGTCAATAAGTAGGCCGTGTGTGAGTGACATGTACATAAAGCGAGCAGCAGCAGCGCCCCCCTGTGTCTGACGCCAACACGCCTTTAATTTTTAAAATTTTGATTTGTGGCAGCATTGTGCCAGCCTGTTTAGGGGTGGGGGATATGACCGATATTTCAGGGTATTTTCTAGACCATACAACTTTCAAGAACATACAACTGCAACAAAATAAGTAAACTAAAGTCACTGCATAGGCTAACATCTTTCCCCTCCTTCTTTCTCTTTTGGGAAAATCCAGAAACATTGAGTTGGTTCTTCTACCTGGACCTGCATGCTCTGTCATTTCTGTGTCACACAGTATATTGCCATTATCACGATTTAAATTCCTTTTATTAAAATATTTACAACAGTATGTCATCAGCGATACATGGCACAGACCTGATCCTGGTCTATGGTTCCTCTGATGTGGCTAGTTTCAACCAGCCCATGAACCGGGCCATTGTTTTACCACACTGCACTGACATAAATAATTGAGTTGTCCTACGTGCTCATGGATGTGCTCTACTGGAATCCTATTGCTCGTGTGACGTTCAACAGCTTTGTTGCCTGCTGGTTCCCCCTGCAAGATGTCAGGATCTTTGTTCACAGCAGTGGGTTCCATCTGAAGAACTCTTGTAATCTTTCCTGTTTCTCTATATTTGTGCATGAATAGTTTAAAATTATGTAGGTCATGTATTCTGTTTAAGGCATGTACACAAAGTAAAAGATAGCAGACGCATATATTTGTGTACAGTTTTAGCTTGACGATTTGTCGCACCATTAATTACCTAAGGTACACTTCACCAGCGATCGCCCACTGCTCTGTTGCAGAGTTCTCCCGAGGTCAGGACAAACTAATATGTCTTTGAGGCTGAGTGTTTCTTGGGCGTTGGTGGAAGAGGGAAGAAGGAGAAGGAAGAGGTTAGATCAAAGCATCACAAAAGCGGAACAGACACTTTTCAAACCAGCGTCTATTTTTCTCCCCCTCTTTTCCAAATTTTGTTTAGCATTTTTAATTAGAGCTCAGTCAAGTGCTGGAGCACAGCAACCCACGATGCCATCCAAGTTAATGCTCGCCGTGTTTGACTGTGGCTAATGACTTATTTTTTCAGGGGTAGATGAGGCCACGAGCTCAACAATGGCACATTGAGCTAATTTAGCTGCCAAAGTGACATGGCACTTTTGATCTGCTAACATGCCTTTCAGTTAAGCTCCATGTCATCAGAACCATCCTGTGGCCTACATGCAGAGCGTATCAAGTCATTTTTCAGCATGGCCAGTTACACTGTTAAAATATGCTGCTAATTGGCTGCTTCAGAAGAGGAAATATGTGAGGGAATGAGGCAGTTTGTGTGCTTTTAGCTGTGGCAAAGACAGGGCTCCTGAATGTGAACATTTACTTGAGCTTTTTCACAGAAATTTATAACTGGGTTTCCCTGTGCTTCTTGCAAACTCGTCCTGTCTTTTTCTTTTTAAATAACTCCTTTTAATGGAAGGAGGGAGGGAGTTGGCATGTGTTTATTTGAGAATGGGGAGCAAGGATGAAGCTCTCATCATAACAGAGGTGCTTAGATGATCTGTGCTAATCTCTAAACAGATATGTGCATATATATACAGGCTCTATAGGCGACAGGAGACAGCAGAAGATTTTGGTATCAAAAGCATTGGGGTTTCCGTTTGTAGTCTGTTTGTAGTCAGAGTAGTATGGAGCAATTATGTTTGAGCAGGCTTTGTGTTTGTGTGAAGAGCAAAAGAGGCGGAACACAAAATGCAATCTTTTCAGACTGGTTTGCTATGAAGCCAAATACCAGACCTGATCAGTATTTTACAGGATTACCACTGTCATGGAAAACCTGGAAAAGTCAAGGAATGCCACTTTGTCATTTTCCACGCCTGACAAAGACATGGATTTAGGAATATCCTCCACGTAATGAAACATATACATTTAGGGCTGCATGATATATCGTTTCAGCATTGACATTGCGATGCGCAGTAGTCATATTGAAGGACGTACAGTGCACTAAAACAACTTACTCAATGCTTGATACAAATTGAAAACTTGCATGGTTCTCATTTTCATTGACTTATACCGGCCAAGTCTTCCTTTTTTTGACATTACGTGTATGTGTGATGTCGTGTGCCAGTGTTTGTCATGAGAAGTGAGACTCTCCTGCATGTGTGTGTAGAGAAGTATTGTAACCAGACTGGCAAGTGCAGCAGACACAGTTAAGTGTATGCCTTTCTAATACGAACACTTCATTATGGGTCCTTGAAAAGTCATGGAAAAGTTTTGAAATTTAATCCATGAAAGTGTGTGGGAACCCTGATTTTTACCACGTGGGTTCGACCTTGTGACGCTGTCGGCACAGGTTGCTGATGTAGGCTACTTGTTAGTTTGCCAGAATGTGTCATAATGAAAAATGCCAGTTCAGCCTTTGCATAAAATCTTAACAGGTTTGAGCTCATACACCAGGGCAGGCTGGCAGAACTGGAAATCGACTCAAGTGTAATGCAGCACTCAGAAAAGAAAGTCTCGGCCTGGATACCCATTAATATTGGCGTTTGCCCCTATGGCCAAATTGCTGTTAGAGCAATATCTGATGGGCTCTGAGATTGGTCCTGTATAGGTCTGTGCATAGGTAGAGAATAAAGTGAGCTGGTAATTGGTTTTAAAATGAAAAGTTCGACCCTTTGTAGCTGCAACAGTACAAAAGTTCTTAAAGGAGAAAAAAAATCAGTCAAGAAAACAATGAATCAGTTTTTCAGCAGTGATATAAATGAATCTGTTTTCTTCTCTTTCTTATTGCAGCCCTTATTTACTGGCTGTCAGTTGAACAAAGGGCTGCGCATCATGTTCAAGGAGGTTTTGGGTTCACAATTCTAGCAATCTCCAGGCTGAGGTGTTGCTGTGCTTATTGTGAAGTATTTGGGAATTTATTTATGGTTTCTTCAGCAGTCAGCTGCATTCAGGAGGGCATGATGAAGCGCCCTAGGGCTCCTAACAAGGTTATCCATCTTCACACCACATTGGCACCCTGCACGCATCTTTATTGTACAATTTAATAGTCTCTTTGATGGCCACTATTTCAGCTTGGGCCCATATACAACTCTGACTCAGACAATAGACGGGATTGGTCGCTTGAGAATGTTTTTGGATTGAAACACACAGGCCTGGGAGGAGAGAAGGTAGATGAGGCAGAAACGATTGAGGGCTGTAGTCTCCCAGGGGCCTCCTACTGATAAATGGTTCTCCCCCTCTTCCCTCTAACCATCATTAAAACTGTCAAATCATTAAAAGCTGCAGTTCTCCATAATCCCCCCCCTCAACACTGACGGCAGATATCTTCTGCCAGCTCAGCTGGCCTCTTCCTTCCTCTTGTGGAGCATGTCAAATTGCACTCCCAAGTGTTTGTGAGCTAAATTGGAGTTATACCTCAGTTACTGTGCACTGATTGTCCTTTTTAATTATCAGTGCGTGATAAAATGGCAGTAAAACAGATGCTAACAAATACCTGTGCACTAATTCAAATATATTTGTGCAGTGATTGGAATTACAGTATTAAAGTGCGTCGCTGCAATGGAGCCATGATGGCCTTTCACTGGAAAAACCCTGG
>JAPZEB010000024.1:5838850-5849712 GCA_029783705.1 Chaetodon striatus
CCTCTCATGACCCCTCAAATCATGACCGTGTAGGTTGAACCCACCTAAACTACACCTTAACATGGGACTTACACATTGATGCATCAGTATTAACAGTCTGATCATGTCATGTATAATAATCTCCAGTAAAATGTTCCCTGTGACTAAATGCCTCGACTTTGATACTTTAAGTATAGCTCACTGTCTTTTACTTGTAACGGAGCACCTTTACATTCATGTATTAGTATTTTTGTTTAAGTAAAAGATCTGAATACTTCTTCTGTCACTAGCAAGCGATACGCCTTTGTTTGAAAATGACAAATTATCCCCCTGGTGATGGGAAGTGTTTGACATGAAGACAGGTTTGCCTCACATTCTATAGCCCAGCTGTGGAAACCTGATCAGACTGGTTTGGGCTTACCTGTAGGCGCAGGGAAACTGATCCAAGGCTGCTGCTAAATATTGCAACAGGTCCTAACCCAAAAGCAGCTGATATGTACTACAGGCTTAGAGAGTTTTGGCTAAGGTTTCACCCCGCAGAGGCCTATTTCACTAACCTAATTGCTACAGTACACCTCAGAATTACAATACAGCGTTACATGGGTGCAGCTGACCCAGGTCTTTGTATCCGTGTGACAAGTAAAGCTACAAAAAGTCTTTACATAAACTAAATAAAGGTTGAGAAAACATCAGAAAACAAACACCATAGTTAGCTCTGACTTTGCTCACATAAGACCAGACACCAGGATATTAAAGGCATTATGTGAACCATGCAGTACAGCAGTAACAGTGACATGAATACCAAGGCCACATTCTGTACACTTAACATGGTTTTGCTTTGAGACAAAGGTGGTAAAGGCTGGAAAACATGCGTGGGGTTCATGGTGCCAACACTTTGTGCTTGCACCTTTTAGAGTGGCTGCTTTATGAGATCAACATGCTGTGAGGGATTGTGACTTCTGCAGAGTACACACAACATCCCATCGGGCGTGTTCCTGAGCCAGCTACGGCTTTTGAGCCGTGCTGGGTCAAAGCCACTTGCTCTGTGATTCCAGTTTCTACTTTTTGTGGTGATTTGATTCGTCTACTTCAGCAGCGAGTAGTTTTTCTGAGCACCAGCCAACACTATACCGCGGCAACAACAGGTCTTGTCTCTGCATGCTTACTCTGTGTGAATATGGCAACCACACAGCTGGAATTTCACTTTCAGGATTCAGTTAAGGTGAACTGAGTGACCCCTGCTACCCTGTCAGTCTCCTTATTATCCACACTAATGGATACTGGACTAGAGTTGATACAGTTGCTCCTTAACTATCATGATAACCAGGATCTTTGTTAAGTGTCAAACAACGACTGGAATTTTCTTAACTTGGACTACATGTGAAGCTTTTCTTATTAAATCAGTGTGTGAGGAGACAGTTGTGGGATTGCGTGTGTGTGTGTGTATATGCAGGCTTATAAAGGCATGAGAAAGGTGCGAGTCAGTGCTGAAGAGTCCAGCAGCTCCTGCCAGTTTTTCAGTCTAACAAACAGCACAATCAAACAGTAGACTTTTCTGGCCACACTAGAATAACGTAGTCGACTGCGCAGGACTGTTTTCCTAATCCCACTCCCTCTGGATTACTGACCATTACCGCTCCAGCAGGCTTGTTGTTTATTCCTGCACATTACCACAGGGTGTGTGCCCTCACCAGCAAACATTCTGAATATTCATGCCTGCACAATATATTGATTATCAATAGATTGAGTCATATCCCTGTGGTATCCCAATCCTGTTGCAGTCCTCTACACTAGACTAATAAATAGGGTTGGGTACCAAAACCCAGCACCAATATGGCACCAGTTCCTATATGACCGATTCCTGCTGGACAGAATTCAGTGCCTCATTTCAGTGCCAGATTGTATGTGCAGTGAGTGTGTGGCCATAGCATTGCAGTGTGAGTACAGTTTCGGCTATTTGTCAGTGAATAAATGCTACAACCCCTCAAGACGCACACCAAGGTCCTGTGTCTTGCTTGCCACCTGCTGATAAAAGTGAAGGAGGTTAGCCCCAAAGTTAGCCTCATATTGAGGTGGACTGTTAAGGTAGACCAGCGATTCTCAACCCTACTAATATACAGAAACACTGTTTTCCCAGTTAACCTAAATGGTTATGACAAAAATAGTAAATATCTTCACAGCTATTATTTTATAGTAGTGCCAAGGTCTGAAATGTACTTTTTCATTACAGTATTCATTTGTTTTGTCTGCCACTCAGAAATGTGATTTGCCACTTTTACTGAGTGACAGATTAACATTTAGAAAATTTACACATCATTTAATGTTTGATATATTTACACACAAAAAAGACATGCAGTAATTAGGGGGCCCTATTTCTCGTGTGTGGGGAAGATACTTCGCACATGCTCGTGAATATACCCGCCTGAGTGAACAAAGATACAATACATTTCAATCATGAAAACCACCTGACAACTTTGCTGCCGTAACGCAACACCTGTCAGTGCTCTTAGCACATCCACTGCACTCCACTACGCACTTGCTATGCACTAAACTATTCCTTCTCACAAAATTGATCCGTGAGTAAGTGAAGTTGATACAGTAATCAGTAGGCATGTATGTATGTGAGTGAACGTCTTGGTATATTGGTATCTTGGTAAGCATTCTGTGAATTTTGACTGTCAATCAAAATGAATATTATTCTCTGTCCAGTAGCATTACTCTCAAATTGCAGTTGCAAACAGATTTCAAATCTGTAGCTCTATCCAATCATACGCTAGCCTTACTAAATGTGTCTTTTTGTTGTGGATGGCCTGTACACTACATAACAGTGAAAGAAATGTCAAAATATCCAAAAGCCCAAATGACGCAATCAGAGGTCTTGTTTTGTCTGATGAACAGTCCAAACTCCAAAAATTAAAAATTTCTGTAATGTAAGACCAAGAAAATCAGGAAATATGCAATATGAAATATTTGAGGATCAGGAACCTTCAGATGTTCATAGTTTTGCTTAAAAAATGATTTAAACTAATAAAATTAGTAATGGAGGTACTTGAATACTACTTCAACTAATTGCAGCAACTCTAATGTTGTTCAAATCTAAGCATGATTATCTTTCATGCACCCAGCAGGGCTGTTAATGCTGGTGAGTGATGTACTCTGTTCAAGCTGTGAAAATCTCTCCTCCTTCCTGGCCTCCACATTAATAATCTTTTTTTTTCTCAGAGACTTAATCGCCCACGCATAGTTTAAATTACAATATGGATGCAACATGAGTCATATTCATCTATACTCTTTGCCTGCCTCGTCCTGTTAAGGTTCAACAGAGGCTGCAGCATATCCCAGTCACCAGAGAAACACAAGGCTAACACCTCTCAGCAATTTAGAGTTTCCTATTCAAAGCACCTTCTTGTCATTGGACGATGGGAGGAAACCTGCATAGTCTTAGAAAATCCACACAAACACAAGGAGAGCACGCAAACCCCACACAGATTGGCCCTGATGTGTGCTGTGGCTCAAAGTGCTTAGCAACAAAGCCACCCCAGTGTTGAGGTGTTGAATTAAAATATTGCCATATGTGAATGTCAACATCAACAAGCTTGGATTTGTGTATTTTGGGCTTGCGAGGTGAAAAAAATGTGCATAGTTTACTTGCTGATCACACTTCACCACGAAAAGATTTCTGTCTCCTCTCCAACACTTGGGAGACATTACCACGGGGGCAGGTTTACCTTTTATGTCTCTGCTGTTTAGATTGTGGTGCTGTGTTTGTGGACACAAGAAAGAGCTGGACTCTCAGAGATGGTTAGCTTTGGCTCCTACTTCCAACACGTGGTTGCCAACAGATTCCTCTCGTGGGTAAACGGAGACATGGAGACATGGAGACAGCAAACTGCTACTCATCCTCAGCTCGGGGGTGCGTCTTTGTCTGAAGAGGAGGAAGTCATTTGGACAAATGGCTCTATTATTGACTGGCCAACTACCTTGGCTGACTATACTCTTCGATCTGCATATTGTAAAGTCATCTGCTTTAAGAGGGATGAAATGAGAATGGTTTTAATGTTTTTAATCAGAGTGTAGTTCATATGGTTTGAACAGTTGGTACTTCGTAAAGGTTTCACCAGTCTGTGCTGTATGTTTTACTCCATTTTTCTGAAATACCCAGACTTTGGTTTCCATCTATGTATTCTATGTATCGCCTCATTGCTTCTTGACAGTATTCCCCAACCATAGTCTGTCCCTGCTAGTCTTGCGGCAGTAGTTCATGTTAACGGTGTTACACAGCATTCAGGCATACACATTACTTGCCCACTACTTCCACAGTCGTCTTATTAGTCGGACTTTTTTTGGAGTCACCGCACAAAGTAGCAGGAGTCACACTGCCTGCGTGAGCAGTGCGTTTGGATCGTGGAACTTCTTGGGGGTTTTTTTGGCACCAATGTTAACGGAGCAGTCGCAGCACTGCTCTTTAGCAGAACATCAAGAGCAGTGGTTCCCAACTGGTGGGTCACGGTCCAAACATTGGTCACTTTCTGAATGGACTGCAAGTGACTCACAAATGTTTCAAGTTTGTAAATAACTCACTTCATTTTGAATTACAGTGAATTTCCGATACAGAGCTTTTATTTTGAAGTGCTGTTTCCTGCAGTAGAGTGAATGACTAACTGACAGCTATTAAACAGAGACAGCAAACTAGCTTGATGACCTGGCCAAACACTAGTTTGACACTGAATATTTAACTATGTGGACCTTGATCTAAAGACTAAGGAGAAATCTGGCCGCCGTTGTTTCGGCAAAAGTGGACCATGACAATGGTCTTTTGATAATTATGTTAACCTTATACCACCTTTTACTTCAGTTTCAATGTCTGTATCTGTATATGTGAAAAAAATATAACCCTCGGACAACCTCTGACAATGTTTCTGTGGACAGAATCCCTTCATTTGTCAACACAAGTACCAGCTTTCGATTGTGGAAATCTAGTAGTTACAGCAGCAGGCAGCTCTGTTGCAACGTTGTCTGTTAGTTATGACCAAGTTCCCCACAAAGGTCTAATAGGATAAAATGATGGTATTCTATACCCAAAAGGTCAAAGGTCAACTTCACCGTGACATCATAGTGTTCTGCACAAAACACCTGTCTTGCCATTTCTCAACATCATATCTCAGGAGCAGAAGGGGAGACATTTGGTTAGATACTGAATTGGTGACACTAATCTTGAAACTGCTGATTGTATAGATCTTCTGTGCTGACGGGGTAAAGATGTGTGAAGCATCCATTTTTTCACCCACAGGGGGGTAAACTCTAAGAGAAAGTTGACGTGTTCGCAGAGGCATACAACCACAATGTGATAATTGCAGTCGATTAATGATAGCAATAGTGCTAATCTTACTGACAAACACATTGCATTTCCTGTGACTACTTCATAATTAAAGTCAACTCGTGTTTCACCAGTTAAATGCTTTGAATGTGGAGCAGCATTAGTAGGCAATGTTCAGTTTGTCTCAACAGTAACTTAAAAAAAGCACCCAACAGACACTGACGATCATTGACAGATACCTTTTCTTGTAAATGTTCGGTATAATCTGTAGCACCGGTGTTGTCACCAGTCACCATCCCCAGTCCCTGCAGTTCACTGCCTTCTAAGTTCTTGCTGTTGCAGTTGATAACACAAATAAAATGTTGTTTTTCCTCCTTGTAACGATTTGTGCCCTTAAATGACTTAACAAACCCACAAACACGTGTTTGCCTGTTGAGTGTAGTTCTAGCCCACTCTTTGTGATCCCTACTTGAGGTCATTCAGCCTCTTGCTGCTCTCGTATCAATACACAAGACCACATCAAAACAAGGTAATCCTGCGGCAAGCAGCAGCAACCGTCAGCGTGGGCGGGTGTAGTTGAATCTGTTATGAATGTGGTGACTGTGCATTTTTTTGCACAGCAAAAGCTCCAGTGTGGTTTCCTTGCTTGAGTTAATTCTAACCCAGTCATATTGCGTTAATGTATGCAGAATCCAGCATAAAACACTCTTTAGACGGAGGAGTGCAAGCGTGCAGAGAGGAATGCTGTTGTGCCTTTTCCTGAGGGGGGGTAACAAGTGAGAGGAGGGCTTTCTTGTCTCCCAGGGGAGAAAGCTGAGAGGGAGAGAAACATGGATACATAGGTAGAGAGCGGGGGATGGTGTCAGAGCCAAGGAGAGAGGAAGAGAAAGACTGCTTGGGTGGGGTACCTTGTCATAACTGAGCTTATATTACACACACATTGTAATATCAAAAAGCAACATTGAATTCTTCTGCTGGGACGAACGTAGTGGCTTGAAGTTTCACCAAAACACATTTTTAAAGGCATCAGAGACTGCGTTAGCGAAGACCTGGTGCACACAAGAGAATTCTGAGATGTAAACAGATTTTAGACTCATGGGAGACCACATCCATGACGACAGATATAACCAATTTTTAATACATTATTTGTAGGAACCTACATACCTGATGATTCAGTCAAGACGCAAGACCACACACACTTGGTGTTTATACCAAATTATTTTAGAGTGGCGATTCCAGGGACTTGGGATCTCTCATAAACTTGTGTGCTTAAAGTGACTTGAGAAAAAAAGAAAAAAAAATGCATGAAGTCATGGCTGAGAAGACTGAATCAGCATGACATTTTGTAGGGTGAGCTGGAGATGAGTTGGAAGTAAAGTTTTATTATTAGTCTCAATCGTGTTTGTAACGCCACCCTGTCAGCTCGTTCCCGATCAGATCGCGCCATAGGGCTGCTACAAAGTCCCTTCTGTACGCTGCTTTTGCATTTTTACACAGCACTAAACAATGGCTACATCACCAGTGTGTAATTTTTAGATAGCATGCCAGCATCACGGCAAAAGAGGCCTGACAGGCGTGACATAACACAACAGCGCTGGCGTCTAGTGTGACATGTAACACACATGTCGACAGAGCTTTCTAAACAATAACAATGGCATAACATGGCAATAACAGTCATTTACCATCTCTGTTATACGGCAGCTGATCTTGTCCTTTGCTTGGAGGGTAAGGAGCTCCTAGATGTCATTGTTCCTCCAGCAAGCGGACATTTTTGGCGCTGTTTCTCTTCTTTGAGTTAGCTGCTAACTACTGTCAGTTACTTTTTTAATTTCCAGATGGTAAGTTGCACACATAACACATCCTACAAATGTCACACCCATGCTGCCGGCTGTTCCTTTTATACAGACCTCGTTTCGGGGCTGGTACTACCTCAGCTGCTGACTTAAAGGCTATACAACTCGGTCAGCCGTTGGTCAAAGTTAGGCTGTTGGTGAGTGCCTGCTGCCCTCTTTGGTGCAGTGTGTTGCGTGCTGTTGGCCCTTGTTGGCGCTAGTTGGCTTTTTTTCCGCCATTTGAGCATGTTGAATCAGCATCGGCAACAGTGCTGGCCGTAGACGAATGAAATCACTCTGATTGGCTTTTCAGCCTGTTGTACAAGAAGAGAAACATGTAAACAAAGAGCTTAAGTCGAGAGGGAGTTGGGTTGTAACTTGTTATATAAGGTAAGATTACTTTTTCCTTCGTCATCGAGCTCTTCAGCAGAAACGTTTCCAGATGGTTGGTGTTATTGTTTACTGGCACACGGTAAATATGCTGTGATCTTTCAGCATTGGATTGTGTAGTTAACGTGCTAACTGGCTAACTAGCGTCAAGGCAGTCTTCGGGTTTCCCTTTTCCCGTCATCATCATCATGAGGTCACCAGTGTGACTGTAGTGATTAAGTCTTGTTTAAAATGTGTTGTTGTTATGAATTAGTAAATATTTCCATAAAATTAAATTAAAGTGAAAAAAAAATGCATAGATGTGAATGTCATCTATTGAGATGATAGCAAATATCTGAAGTGCACACATTTCCAAAGTAAATGTTTACACCGGAGTTCAGTATCATACGGTGTGATAGTCATAGGTTTGATGAGTTCATGTAAAAGATGTCAAAATGCAAATAGAGATGCTGAAGTGCAGATCTGTACAAGATCACAACAAAGTGAGGCAAAGAAAGCAAAAATCAGTTTCAATGTAAGCTACTTTTTAAGTTATTCCAAGCTGTATTATTCCAACAAAGCACAGAGTAAGAAGCAGATACGGTGTGTGTCTATGGGCAAATAGGAACATGAGTTTCTGGTGAATGTAGAAATCAGTCTGTCTGAGTTGTCATACAGAGTCTGCTTGCTGTCACAGGAAACATCTATATAGTGAAGTTTATAGGCTGTAAAACAACTCCAGAGATCAATATGAGATATAAACTCACTCTAATGCAGCTTGCTCTCGGGATGGACTAGTGTCTTGCAGTGAAGGAGAACACAGACGGTCTGAGTTAATCAAGTCGCTTCACAGCTCAGTTTACTTGATGTTGCAGTTTATTTTTTGTAGTGTGAAATATTGTGCTGTTGTAAATCATTAAAACCGCCTCGTTTATCTTCCCAACGTAGTGTTTGTAAAATTTGCGTAATTTAGAACTGACTGTGAAAAAGACAGATTTCCAGAAGGCGTCTGCTGTCTCCTACACTCTTCCCTGACCGGCCTGTGTCTTCTTCCCAGCTCAGCGGAGCAAAGTGGAAATGAGCTGCAAATGTGGGAGAAGTGTGTGTGTCTGTGTGTGTGTGTTTGTCCACATTTCTTTCCACCGCTTTCTGGAGGCGCCCAGTCAGTGCATCTGTGAGAGAGTGGGTGGTTTTGTACTGCTTGGGAAACACTTTGAGCGTGCTCCACACTAAGCCCTCCCCCTTACTCCCTCCCTCCTCTCTATCCTTCCCTCTCTTCCCTCCTCCCTCCAGCAGCTGTTTTCCTGTCTTAGCTGGGAACTGGAGCCAGGCTGTTTTTCCCCATCCTCGCGTCACAAGCAGGAACTCACCAACTTACCGACACACACGCAAAAGACACACACTCTTTTTGTCCGTCTCAGCCCCTGTCCCGCTCTCGTCTGGCTGTTGACTGTGTGCTGACCTCATTTTGGACTTCAGACTGAGGAGCAAGTATTCCCTCTCTTCTACTTGGCTGCTGTGATTGCGTGTTCACACTGCTGTGTGAGAGCTGCCTGACTGTTCGGAGAAATGCTTTCATGGTAAGATGCCTCCTCTCTTCTCACAGGCCACTTAAGTCGCTTGACCTCTTGTTGGTGCTACTTTCAGTCTGTGACATTTTCTCGAGTTTCACCCCGTCTCTGGAAGGCTGTTGCTGAGCTTATCCCATGATGACAGTTTTCAGAAGTCTTTGTACCTGTTACAACGTTCTCAGTGTGACAGCATGTCCCGGGAAAAAATGCTGTAATGAAATTTAATGAGGCATTAATTTCTTTACGTGTGTTTAAAAGGTTTAGTTTGTTAGAGCTATTAGTTTCATATTTATTGAAAGTTTGAGAACACTTTTACAGTCCTCTTGTCGCATCTAAACTGGTTGAATACTCCATGTCTTGCTCTACATATAAAACAGAACTGTGTTCAGTCACTGCTCCATCCGGCCACCCCGTGTTCCCCGTCATGGCTGTAGCTGCGAGCACGTTACCTTCAGTGTAGCGTTTCACTCATGTGAATGACTGAGAGGTGTGAGAGTGACACATGACTGCAGACTTTCTGGATTATGTTTCACTGCTGCCACACCAGGCCAGTTCACTCCTGACTCATAATTACACTTGACATAACCTGCGTCTGGGCTGAGTAGGTGTAAGTCTGATGTGAGTGATCAGACAAACGTTCAGTTCGCTTCAGACACTCTAATAAACACCATCACATGTCTTGTTTAAAAAGTTTTAGTTCCTTACTGGCGCCTGAGAGGCAGTAATATGCTACGGATAAATGTCAGTGAAAAACAAGTGGCATCAGGGTTCTGGTCAGTCTTCATGGTGATACTGAGATTAGTTTCTGTCAAAGGAAATTAAATCCCATGTCATTTGTCATTCTAGCTACATATGAAGTCATGTGTCCAGCCCTAGCCTGCTTTGGACCACACAAAATCTCTTAATTGTCTAGAAACAATCCTCCAGTTTCACTTTACTGTGAAACTGTGAAACTGTGTTAGATGGGTCTAACAAAATCTTGGTGGCAATCTGAGACAGACTGTGCAATATCAACTTCGAGGCATGTCAGATGGTGTGATGAAAGCCCGGTGAATCATACCACTGTGATGATGCAAGCAGAGACATGTTATTAACTCACGTCAGCCGTCAGACTTGTGTCACAGTTGGAGCAGTTTTTTGGATTGAGCACCACATATTTCACCATGTTTTTCTCATAATTGTCTGGGAAAGCCCAAATTTACAGTGTCTGTGTGTTTTGGAGGGCTTTAAATCTGCCTTTATGAGCCAAAGCAGGCAAAGGCCAACTGATAAATACTGTGTGTGTCCTCACATCGCCTTACCTCTTCTATTTAAAGTGACACTTGAAACACACTTGAAAGCTTCAGCCAGCTGACCACTGGCATGCACGTACATCCTATGCCTGTGCAAGATCAAAGAAATAATTAGTAATCTGAATTTGTAGTCCAAAAAACAGAATTTGAAGACCCAAGATTACTGATTAACAAACCTTTTCATACAACTGTGAAACCAAAATGATATAACAGTGTTGTTATATGCTCAGAATATTAATGAGCAATATGTGTACTTAAAAAGGTGTAACTGACGCTGTACTTTTTAGGAATGCACTGATTGCGATATTCTGGGCTTCTACCAAAGTTTTTAAAAACAGTTTGGCCAATAGCTGATACAGATACAGATGTTTTTATTTATTTTTTAATTTTTTTAGTGTTCATTTTGTTTTTGTTGGTATTTTTTGGCTTATAAATCGGTACATGCTGAGCAGTCTTTAGCTTTGTTTGTCATGAGTTTTTGATTAAAGAGGAAAAAAGAGAA
>JAPZEB010000024.1:5849812-5860325 GCA_029783705.1 Chaetodon striatus
GAATCCTGAGAAAAAGCACTTACTAAAATTTGAAATGTATTTCATAGCTTATCTCAGAATTCAACAACTATCATTGTTTCATGCTGTGGATTATACTCTAGGCTAATTCAGCTGTCCTTTACCCACTCTGCTGTTGTCTTTACAATAATCCCTAATACTTAATTATCATTATCTTGTCACATATGGTTTTGTTTCCCTATAATGTCAAGAATCAATATCACAGTTAATTAAATAACAGATGAGATGACTGAACAGAACAGTAAAGAAGCCATTTTAGTTCATTTTAGTGCCATTGTCAGTCTATGGAAAATGTAACTAGCATCTGAAACTGCACACACCCAGTGAGAAGGTGTGTAAAGGTCACACATATTGTCCAGTTTGCCATCTGCAGACTGTCTGTCCATTTATTCATGCCTGAAATGGATACTTAGCTACAATAACAGTGTGTCATTGACCGTGTCAGCGGTTGTATACATATGTACCTGCTCACAGGCATGTTGTCATTGCCCCCAGCTGATGATCCAACGCTGATGTGCCGATAAGTGTGTGTGTGTGTATGTGTTTGAGTGGGTGATACTTCAAAGTCCCTGCATTTGTGCGCCCTAAAGCTGCGTTTGTGTGTCTGTGTGTGGGGGTTGCTTGTGTTAAGACTGGCTGTGCATGTTTGATATGCTAACAATGGCTGTCACGCTACCAGCGGCCCTCTTCATGTCACTGCCTTCCTTGCTCAAGATAACAAGTTTGTGCCGTGGATTCTGGTCAAGTCGCTTCTTAAACAGTCCCAGTCCCTTCTCCTTGTATCCCAGCTCTCCTACGCATGGAGCATAAGAAAATCACTGGACTTTTTAAAGAAGTGTAGGAAATGAAGCAGAGAGTGTTCTTGGTTTGTACTCACTGTATTTGGAAGTGGATAATCCCCTCCACTATATTCAGCTCCCTTAATCGGAAGAGGTGTCGGTTTAGACGGCGCATCTCATCCAGTCTTTTAAGCACTTTTTCTCCCCTATCAGGGTTCCTACCATCACCCATCACTCACCTGCCCTATCTGTGTTTCTCTCCTCTGTCATCAGTTCTCTCATCTCTCCCCTGCTCTGTTACGTCATCTCTTTTACCAACTCTCCTCATCAACTTTTGACCCTCTTCAGACAGCTTTTTATCCTGTCCTTTCACTGACCTTTTTAATATTAAACCTCTGCTGTTTCTAGATGTTCACTGATGGGTGACTGTACGCATCAAGGGTGCTGTCACACCTGTAGTTTGGTGCATTTGGTCTGGACCAAACAAACCAAGAGGAGTTACATGAAGTTATACAGACTGATGGATAACTCATCGATTGGACAGTCATGGTCTGATTGTCATCAGTGCGTCATCAGGACCCATATGGGGAAATCAGATTCCCGTGACTGACAGTATTTTATACGTCACTTAAATGCTTCTGATGTGTATATTTATATTCTTTGGAGAAAAAAATGCTCATGAGCATTAATAGACTGCAAAGTGACTGCATTAATTATGACTAACAGTTAGAGACAGGACGAAAAGGAGACTTCTTTAACAGTAATGATTCAAGGCTCATTACTGTGGGATCACTGTCACACTCTTTTTAATGGATTTCATGAACTGACAAAGTACATGTAGTGCTAAAAATCATATCTGCTATCATAAAATCCTGCGGTTGGTTCGTTTGCTTTCACACCACAAACGATTTGCACCAGAGTCCGCCTGATAGTGGACCAAGACCCACCTTTTTAAGCATATTCAGTTTAGTTATTAATATGTCCCAGAGTTTGCAGCTTTTGCAGATGCATTGTGATCCGATCACTCAAACCACACTGGGAGGTGGTCTGGGCCACAGTTCTGCACCGGTCAATTTTTTAATTGCCCACGCCCGCCCATACCCATAAAGCTTAGTACCAGGACCAAGACCCAACCCGCACCGTCACTTTGTTGGGGCTGTCGGCATGAGAACGGGGTCAGTAGTTTAATTTGAACTCTCCCACTTGTAACTGCAATTTGTTTTGTGGTTTTCATTTTTGTTTTCATAGTGAGACCATCATCACTGGTGTTTGATGACAGCAGCAAGGCTCGCCAAATGTGCTGAGTTTTTCAGGAAATAATCAAATGACTGCAGGGCTTCCACAGCTGTTTATTGCGGAAATTACTTCTTCTCCCTGAACTTGGGACCCTTTCTTCTATAAGAAATTAATACACTTGGTAGCGTATTCATTTCTGCTGCAGATTGAAGTGCTGAAATGATCTTGGCTTACCCTTTGTTAGTTCGTGATGCAATTATAAACCAGCAGGACACAATATCAGGGTAAAATATGACTCCCTTTTCCAGACTTCCATGTTTTTATTTCTTGTCTGCAGATGTTGTAGATAAGGGCTCGATCCATTATCTTCGCTATGTATGTGTGAGCGTGGGGAACATCTCTCTGCACAGGAGGGCACAGGCAGTCCTGCCGGTCAAGCACTGGGGTGAAGTTGATTGGAAGTTTGATATTCACCAGCTGGAAGTGTCTTTTTGATGTCAGCAGCTCCATGTGGACGACATCAAATATTCCCAAAGGGTTTTTATAGAGAGGCTGACAGGAGCACTTCTCTCCCTCTCCGTCTTACTCTCCAAAAACACCCTCTGGCTGGAATCCCTAATCGCTGATGCAGCCAGGATCTAGCCGAACAAAAAATGTAACTGGATAGTGTTTTATAGGCTGCGCCGGACAGACGAGCAGATAATAATTAAAGTTTTTCCTTGGTTAAACCCAATTATTTCCGTTGCAGTACGGCTGTGATATTTTAACCCTGCAGGATAGTCAGGCAGGCAAGTGTGGAACATCTGATTTCCTCAGTGAATTGTACTCGACCAGTGCTACCCACTGCTATTACAAGCTGAACAGACACACATAAAAAGTCACAAGTAATAATCGAGTTGTACTCTGGCTTAGTGCGCTTTGGATACAGAACACTAGATTGATTGACTGTGGGAGTGTGTGCGATCCAGGCTTGACTGCTGTGGTTAAATTGCAGACATCTGTGTATGTCCCTGCATGTATTGGGGATGATTATAAATTTGGACGACTATCTAAAATATAACTGATTTGAATTTTGTTCTTTTTTTTTTTGTCATGTCATCACATTTTCCCTCTCACCTCCTCCTGATTCTCATAAATCCTTCCCTAACTCTTTGGGCCAGTGTTTCCCCCACTTACGGTTAATGTTTGAAGGATACTGTTTATGAGCAGTAGGGCTGCAAAATGTATTGTTTTTTACTGTCATTACTATTAGCGCTGGGCCAATGTAAACATTTTCATACACCAGACCAGACTGATATACCAAAAGTTTACCAAGTGCAACACTTGATTCAGCAGCTGCCCCTGGGTGGAACATAAGGACACTGTGTCCTAACTGAAAACAAGTGTCTGACTGTCACATCGTATTTGTAACATGGGAACTCTGTCCATACTAAATCCATAAAATTTGCTCATATAACCAAACCTAGAGATCAGACTGGAGACGTAACCTCTTAAAAGATAAGCGAGTGACCTACTTGTTGACTTCCTACTTTGTAATGTTATTAAAAAAAAAAAAAAAAAAATATATATATATATATCTATCGATCTGTCGATCTATCTATCTATCTATCTAGTCCTCCAGAGCTTTCATTGCGAGCAACAGATATAAATAGGCAGGTCCGTAAATATTCAGCTCACAACGGCAGCACTGCCTCACTCACGGTTATTTAAGACACCTCTTTTGTCGGCTTTAAATCCAAACTGTTGCCATATTGGTGTGTTGTCAGTTTTCTCGCCAAGTCTCCTCTCGTCACCCAAAAACACACAAACTTTGCTGTAAACAAACACCGTTTCTCACAGGTTGATGATAGAGGCTGCTTTTCAGTTTGCCAGAACTGTTACAATGACAAATGCCAGTTTAGCCAGTTTGCATTAAGTCAGACTGGTTTAAGCTGTACACCAGACTGGACCAGCAAAACCTGAAATTGACCCGACTCTAATTGCGATGTAAACTTGAAGGATAAACACATCATAAAAGTCTGACAGCACTCAAGGATTTTTTGAATCAGTTGAAAACTGTATTTGAAAAAATTGCTGTCAGTTTTTTTTTTGGTGAATTTTGTGTGATATTCAGTGTTCAGCTTATTTGATAAAAGGAAATAATTCAATTTCATTTTTATTCAACTATTTTGTTGTTTTTTATCAGTGTATGAAAGTAGCTGTTTATTGCAAGTACTATCATGATCACATACCACACATTTTCCACATAATGTGCGGCCTTAATGAGCAGGAAGGGCTTTTATTTTGTTATGCATGTTACACATTCACAAATGTCGACTGCCACAGTGATTACAATCTCTGTCTCTGACAACATTATTCTTTGTGATAAATATTCTCGTTTGTCCTGGGATGACTTCGTGCGTCATGTCTGGTATGAATTAATTAATATGCAGATGGAGAGCTTGTCACTTTTAATGATTTGCGGTCATGAGATAGTGTTCTGCAAACGACTTTGTTTTCCAGCTAGGGTGTTTTTTGATACATCACTCTTGTCAACGCTGTTGTCCGTTTATTACAGTGTCGATCGTAGCCTTTTCATCTGCTCTCACCACAGCGATTCACAACGCATTCGGTCCGTGACATTTAAACAGACACCAGAAACAAAATCAAGATGTGTGAAAAAGTTTGCCTGAAATAATGAATGCACGCCTTTTGTCGGTTACGAAGATACAGCAGATGAGTCTCCATGTTTTTTGGGAATGCAGGCATCATCGTCACATGGTGTACAGACTTGGTGAACTCTGGATGTGGCTGCAGAAGGTCAGCCAGTTAAAGTTGTCTCTATTTGTACTTTGAAATGATTAAAAATCTAAATGGATAAATTTAATCGTGTTTTTGGCCCCTTCGTCCATTTCAAAGTACAGAACACGCACCTGCATCTGTGTGTGTTAGTGTGTGTGTGTGTGTGTGTGTGTGTGTGATTCAGGCCTCCCCTGGTGGGTCAGTACCAGTTACTGTTCTGTACTTTCCTCGGAAAAGTCATGCGGAGTCCTTTCCTGAGAAACTATAGGGGAGCAAGGAAAACATTTGAAGGAGTGCGTATAGGAGAAAGTGTTAAGATCGAGGACAAGGAGCAGTGTCAGAACAGCACATTTGGGAGAGCTCCTCCTGACTTGGCCACACAGGGAAACATGTTTGGAAGTAGATTAGGGCTTTCTGTGTGCTCGCTGTGAAAGCTCAGCATGTACGTGATACATTTTCTTATAAAGACTTATAAAATATGGATTGCGTTGCATTTGTTTGCTCGGTGAAGAAGGGATTAGCTAAGAAGTGGGAGTGCATAGTGCATGACTATTATTCAGAGGAAGTTGGCAGCAAGTTTGCAGAAATCCTCCCTGTGTCTGTTAGTATTTCATTATCGGAGCGTTGCACATAGTCTCCTAAAAGGCACTAAGCCCCATATACCTTTATTCAATATGCATTGACTTAAGGTATAAATGATAGAATGTGTGGGGTAGTTTGTATGTGAAGGAGACCACATTTTAGTAATCACTGGGGTCGATGTTGGTCTCATCTTCTCAGCTTGTGTAAATGTGCAGCAGAGAGCCAGCTCACACGTCTCGCCTGCTGAAATCTCTTTGTTTAGTGCATAGTTTCCAAACTACTGTCAAGGTATCAAATGACAAAGAAAAAAGAAGCTACATTCTTACACAGACAAAATCAAATGTGTTTGTCCACACTCCAGGCTGGTAAGATGAAGACAGGAAATGGTTTTCTAGAGGAATGCCAGAAGTGAAGAGAAGTTCATCCTTCACTTCTCCTTGCCTGTCATTCCCCCTCCTCTCCGCAGCTCTGGCTGGAAGCCAGCGCTGTTGATGCCATATTTCTGCCTCTGTTTCTGCCAGTCTCTGTGTTTGAAGTGCATACATAAGAACAAGTACTTTATTCATCAAGTTTTATATGCCAGGTAGGACTGCGGCTGACAAATATTTTCAGTGTCAAGTATGCCAAGTGTTTTCTCAACGCGATTGATTAATCGTTTAGTCTGTGAAACATGGAGGGAAAATAAAGAAAATCCATCACTTTTCAAGGTGATAATTGTTTTGCTATGGCCAACTAACAGTCCAAAATTCAAAGATATTAAGTTTTACTAAATTGCAGCAGTGAGTTTGGTTTTGTCAGTAGAAAGCTGTTTGAACAGACGTCCATGGTATGATCATGGTAATACAAGAAAAACCATCAAGTGGAATGATTTGATACTTGAGTTTATGATATTTAGAAAGGTACTGGCTATTGTAGTGAAAGTAGTGTCGTGAGCATCGTGAATGTGTGGTTAGATTTGGGAATATTCTTGTTGAAAATGCAAGTTGTCTGCATCAATTTCATTCTTGGGTCAGACAGTTTACCTTTATATGAGTAACGCAGTGGTTCCCAACTGGTCCACCCACAGGGTCCAGATTTCTCCTTAGTCATTAGTTCAAGGTCCACACAGTTTGATACGTTCGACGTCATACTTGCAGTTGGCTATGTGTTCGAGCTAGTTTGCTGTCTCTGAGTTGAGAGTTGACCTTGGGCTACACAGCCTATTTAATCTACATTAGCTCATACACATTCTTAATAGCTCTAAATGAGCATTCATTAAGATGTTTTACAACAAGTAGCTTCTCTCCAATGGACTGTTTATGATTATTTGGTAAAAAACTTTGTCACGTTTGCAGTTAAAGCAAAAAATCTTTTCCACTTAGTGTGAAATCCTGGGCTACACATTTAAACAATTGGAAAATGTAAGGATCACTTTAGGGCTACAACAATGATAAATAAAAATAGAAATGTTAAAAAAGAACTTCAATTTATTTGTTAATTTCCATATATATGTATATATATATATATTTTTTTGTCAAAGCCACAGGGAGCCATTGGAAAAGGGCTAAAGAGCCGCATGTGGTTCCTGAGCTGCAGGTTGCCTTCCCCTGCCCTGGGCAAAATTTCGGGTTAGCCCACTTGGATGTGCCAGTGTTAATGCTTTTTTTAGCCTTAGGTTTTCTCAGCCTGGGGCTAAGGGCAATGTGAAAAGCCAGACTGATAAGCCAAGAGTGACTGATATCAGCTGTTTAAGACTGTACATTAGATATATAATGATTTCATTGTGTGTGTGTTTCAGGAGTGTCGTTCTCCCTGGTTGAAGACTGCGTGTGTGTCCAACAGCACTTTTCCATCCAGGACCTACTGTGATGCCACTGTGCCCATGAGGTAGCGTCAGGACGTACGGCCCCCTCATTACCACCCTTGGTCCATCCATTTCCCTCCCCTCTGTCCCTTCCTCCCTTGGACCCACCCAGCCATGGGCCAGAAGATCTCTGGCAGTATCAAGTCAGTGGATGTACGTGGGGAGCCCTCATATCGGCCCGTGCGCCGTGAACTACGGGGCCCGGATTTCTGTCGGCCCCCCAGGCTGGACTTACTGCTGGACATGCCTGCGGCCAGCCCTGAAACCCAGCTCCGTCACGCCTGGAACCCTGATGACCGATCACTCAATGTCTTTGTTAAGGAGGACGACAAGCTGACGTTTCACCGGCATCCAGTGGCACAGAGCACAGACTGTATCCGTGGGAAGGTGGGATACACCAGGGGCCTTCACGTGTGGAGGATTCACTGGCCGGCCAGACAGAGAGGCACCCACGCTGTCGTGGGCGTGGCCACTGCTGAAGCATCTTTACACTCAGTGGGTTACACAGCTCTGGTGGGCTCAGACTCTGAGTCCTGGGGCTGGGACCTGGGTCGGAATAGACTCTACCATGATGGAAAGAACCGGCCTGTTTCCACATTGGCACCCACATATCCTTGTTTCCTGGAGCCAGACGAGTCATTCGTGCTTCCAGACTCTCTGACAGTAATACTAGATATGGACGAAGGAACACTTAGCTTCATGGTAGATGGACAGTATCTGGGAGTAGCTTTTAGAGGGCTAAAAGGCAAGAGACTGTATCCCATCGTCAGTGCTGTGTGGGGGCACTGTGAAGTATCTATTCGCTATGTCAACGGACTAGATCGTAAGTGAAACACACACACACACACACACACACACACACACACACACACACCGACCCTCTCAGCTGCAGTGCAGAGATAGACTGTCAGCCTCATAACTCTGCAGAGGGCCGAAATTGAAAATGCTGTAATTATGCTCTTCATGAAATTAGCCAGCCGAGGAAAAAACACAAATGAGAAGCTGTCCATTCTGGAGATAAGGATTAATACTAATCAAGCCTGCATGTTCTGACTAGAAACCAGGAGTGGTGTTTGTGTACAGTGTGTGTGTATGAGTGTGGGTCGGATGGGGGATTTTTAATTAAAGACACACTTTCTTAACAGGGGTTTAGAAGGGAGGGAGTGCGTTTGGGTGTATGACTGTTGCGGAAGGGTAGGGCGGGGGGGTGGGTGGGTGGGGGTGAGATGATTTACTCGACCTCGCGGTTGCCACCCCTCGTCTCCTCACTGTTAATTACATTAAAGGCTCCTCTCACAGAGTTAATGACATCCTGCTGTCTTCTAACAGAGTGAACACCAACCCACTGTGTGTGCGTGTGTGTCAGAGTGAAGAGTGGAGGACTGAACCTGTCAATCAAACTCTCATGTCAAGGCAGCAGTAGGTGGGCTCTGGGGCGGTCCTGGAAATTCTGGGTCCCCTGGAAACAGCTCACGAGGGCCTTAAAAACGTAAATATCTATATTTGAATATAGGAAACAATCCCTGGCATGTTTCAGGGCCCCTGTCAGGGTCTTGAATGACTCTTGGTTACTTTCCCCATTTTTTTTTCTTTCCGTTCGATGGACAGTTTGACAGTTACGCGACAAGCTACCAAATACCAGCATTTTTTTTTTTCTGTATAGAGATTTACGAGGTGGCCGCATCCTTCAAATTTCATGCCGCCTCCAGCTTTTGACAAAACTCTGAGGGTTTTTTTTTCTTGTAAGAAAAAACACATTTTATAAGAACCATTGCACACGGTGGATTTCTGTCATTTGTACCTACAATAGCTGCATTAGGCCGATGTGGTGGGGCTGTATCGTAATCAGCACACTGCACCGGGGAAAGGCACTGTAGCAACTGTCAAAGAGGAAGAAAAGAGCTGTCTGTTTATGGCTGGACTGCAGCAAAGCGAGGGTCAGCCCAAGCCCTGTCACTCATTGTCTGACTGACTCAGTGGGTGGTGAAATGGCACAGTTCTGACCGGTTGAGTACTGATGTTTCCTCGACCTCGACAGTGCTTCCTCTGGTTACATCTTTGCCACCATAGCAAAAAATAAATAAAAAGAAATCACAAAAGAAAACAAAACTCTTTTTCCCCTTTTAAATTAGTTTTATCCCTCTGCATGAGTGCCTATATAACAATAATGAATGTAGCCATCCAGTTTGTGGACACCTGTTTTGAAGCCTTGAGTCTGCCATTTTGGCAACTTGGATTTTTGGAGCCAAAAGTGACCATATGTGGATGACAGGATGGAGCTGTGGAGGAGCAAGGAGCGGAGCTGACATGACTGTGACAACACCTCACAGACAGCCTGTCACTCACAGCGCCCATGCCCTTAATTGCTTTATGCCCATATAAAATATAAATGGTTGAGTTGTACAGTTCTCATAAACGGGAAGATTAGCTGTAGACACCAAAACCATTTTTTGTACCAGGCTGTTAACATGGTAATTTCTGCTGTAAAGTTGGTCATGTCATCTCTATGGGGACTGACTTGCTGAAGGATCCAGCCTCAAGTGGCCATTAGGGGAACTGCAGTTTTTGGAATTTTTACATTGGCTTCATTTTTCAGCCCCGTCCTAAACACACATCTATGTTTACACAGGTTTACAGAGGTGAAATCCATAAAGTATTTTATTTGTTTTTAATCAACATTTTTACCACTTTATCGAATACAAAAATTTAAACAAACACCGGCAAAACTATTGGTTCACTACATCTGAGAACATGATTCATGCATCCAAACATGCCGTGTCATCAAGGTGCCCTTGTGTAGTTCTTAGTGTGGCCCCTCTCCTGGGACCACTTTGCCTTGGGAGACCCTAACAGGAGCTATTAGCCCTGGACAACACAGCTCCCAGGATCACAGGGACATGAAAACTCCTCCATCATGTTAAGGTGGCGATTCTTGCAGGAGCACGGGCACGTCCCACTGGTAAGAGGCCCTGGGGCAGACCCAGAACACGCTGGAGGGATTACATATGTCATCTGGCCTGGAAACGCCTTGGGGTCGCCCGGGAGGAACTGGAAAGTGTTGCTTGGGAGAGGGACGTCTGGCCTGCTGCCCCTGTGACCGGCACCGGATAAGCCGATGATAATGGATGGATGGAATGGCTATCTAATTCAAGTGTCTTAGAAAAGTGTGTGAGTGGAAATTGCTTAAAATACAGTAAAAAAAAATGTTTTAATGCTTCAAATATGGGAGAAATACATTTATGAAGTCTAATTATTTTGCAAGATATTAAGTATA
>JAPZEB010000024.1:5919156-5930930 GCA_029783705.1 Chaetodon striatus
TGGTTTAAAAGAATGGGAATTGTATGGATAGCTTTAGGGGCATTACCTTGTGTACTCTGAAGTATGAACTTACTGATGATATTATCCAAACAAAATTTTTCAGGCCCATCTCAAAACTACAGTCAGGTGCCCATATCAAAATTGGAGATGGTCCTCGCATATCGTTTGTAAAAGAAGCCTATTACAACCCATCTTTACCTTTACTGTTAGGCAGTGACATCTGTCCTAACATATTCTCACTCCAACCTTGTCACATACTGACATTTGGAAATGGACCGTGCACGTCCAGATACGACGTGAAAGGTACCCTGGACGCTCTGGGACGCCGTCCCAAGTTCTGCCTATTACATGCATTGTCCTCTTTCAAAATACACTTATGTTTTCCCAAGAAATTAACTGTTTCCATACAGTCTCTTTCAAAATAAATGCACTAAGTTAGTACAACAACGTGAAGTGATGTATTATTTTCCTTCAACAACTGACCCACGTGGTTGGGTTTAGGAAAAAAGGACAGGATTTGGCTTTAGAAGGTTGGTGTTTGTTGGACCCATCCACCTCCCCTCCCGCCCACCCTACTCGGATTTTGTCTGCCTTAACTTCCATTCTTGTCCCGCAGCGTTTCCCCCTGATGTCCCTATCATGGTGACTGGCCGTGTATCATGCTGATGTTAAAGGACGGCTTTTTTCATCAGTGTCTGATGCCGCACGTCACTGTCCAAGCACCAGACTACGACAAGTCAGACCAGGTTGTTTGGCCATAGTTATTACGACAGGAGCAGGGGACATAATATAAAAAGCATCAAAGTGACCAGGAGACCACAGTTTGTGTCCCGTTTGAAACCAAAAGTCAGTGTTTAGCTATGCTGACTGTGTAATATAGATAACTATCAGTACTGGGAGGTAACACATTACAAAAATAATTCATCACAATAATACTTACAATATCTACAATGTATCCCGTACAGCTTTTGCATCGAAAGCCTGCTTGAAAACAGTGGAGCTAAGAGTGTTTTTGCTTGTGTGGGCTATCGGCATATCTGGATAATGTCGTCAAATGTGTTTTGGCATGTTAAACATCTTTTCCATTCACATTCCCTATGATGGTGGCGCAACGCCAACCATCCCCTTCTTATACACAACTCTCTCCCTCTACAGGACTGTTGTAGCTGACCAGCACAGCAGGAACCCGCAGGTGGGTCGTCAAGCTCCAGTGTAATAATTTGCACTTGTCATAGTGACCGACTCGCACGCCAGTCTGCTTTTGTTGTGCTAACCTAAGCGTTTGTTCATTGCATTTCATATGATAGGCCTATAAATACTGATCCTTATCACATAATTGATCAGACTTTGATCCTTTGTCTGCCTGTCCATCCCTGTGTCTGAGGCTATTCATTTGTTTGAAAAGGTCAACGCTATTTAATAGATCTATATCATCACAAATATGTGCTGTGATTTCCTGCTATTATAAACAACATTATCCTCTGCCATTGTATAATACCTGTCGTACTTCTCAGGTTATCTTAGTGAAAGTAACTTATGCATTAGTGAGTAACTTATTCCTTTCAAATTAAGATAACATTTTGAAAATTACTTGCCCAACACTGTTAACGACATAAAGTGAGATATATCACACGGCTAATGTTTGTAGACTGATTGAAAAACTGACTAATGTGTTACAGAGGGAGAGGAAACGAGTGAGACAGAGGGGCCTTCACTACAGAGCGTCACTTTGTATGAAGTCATGCTCACAGCTGTGGAGGGATCTGCGTATTAAGGCCAAGGGTATAAATAGGTAAACTGTGGGGAGCACATACCATTCCCCTCTGTAAACAGGAAACAGCCATCCCCATGGTTACTCACAGATGCCTTATTTGCACAGCTATATGTGCCATGTAATTGTAAACACACATCACCAAAACAAAGAATCGCAAAATATGTTATTATGATGTATTTGAGTAAAGGTGCATGACAGATGAGTCCAGGGACAGAGTGATATGTTCCCTTTTCAGTTTGACGAAGAGGGTTGAAACTTAACTGAAATGCTATTCTGTTAAAGAGTGGCGGAGTCAGCAAAGGTGCACACTCAGTGTTGGAGGGTTTTATAATCCATTTCCAATCTTTACTAACTGGTTTGGGACGGCACTGAATGTAGCAAATCCTCACAGATCTGCTAAGGTAGGCTGAATAGACTTTAAAGGTCTAATTGCCAAAATAGGCTGAGCACAGTGGAGGAAAAGAAGGTGGAGGAACCAAGAAGATGAAGTCAGGGAATGAACAGAAATCTCCTGTATCAAAGTTGGGTTTGTGTGTTTGCTTTGATGCTGTCATTTTTCTTGGGAGGGCTATCTCCATAGAACAGTACTGAGATCTCTCTGTGGCACTGTCCAGCATCAAGATGCAGACAAAGCAATATAAGAGGGTTTTACCACGTCGCAATCCTCTGATTTAATAATGAACACAAGAAAACTTATCGCAAGACTGTCATCATCACTTTTAATGTATTTATTGTGTTTTACTAAAAGGATTAACGCCACTCTGCAAACAAACGTTATTGATCAGTGTAGATAATAAAGCAAGAATTTTATTCACAGTGCAGCTTCTGCTGCTCAGACAAAGTCCTTTCAGCAGTCAATGCCTGACAATGATTAATGCAACTGTAGCTTTTCATTAAGATCACACTGAAAATGAATTGAATGGGGGTTATGAAAAATTTAGAGCAACTGTAAGCTTGCTATGCATTATCTCATTCTCAGGCAGCAGAAGAGAATGAGTATGTAACTTGCACAATTCGCCAGTTACTCTGAAGCCATTAGAATTCATATTTGATGATGTTAGCAATACTTAGCTTTCTTTGAGGATAATGTGCTCATTTGCATGAGGTATGTGAAGAGTATGTGTAAAAGTTTAAAATGTAGGTATAGTAGGATTCACTCCGGAGGCAGTTTTTAGTAAGTTATGAAAGAAATGTTCGCTGATTGTCTTTCATGTCTTTCAGCCTTCTTTAATAACACGAAACACAGCGTAATGAATTCAACAAATACATGAGCTGCATGATGTTCCAGCACTATCTGGTATATTACGCACAAATTCTTCTCATAAGGTCATTAATTCACATTAAAAAAACAATAAGAATAAATATAGAGTGAAAACTCTTTTGTATATGTAAAGCTTTAATAAGGCTGGCTGAGTTGAGTTGCCAACAAAGCCACAGGTTAAATTAATTTACGACCATTTTCCCATTAATTAAATACTTCATAATCAATTTGTGAGTTTATGAATTACAAAGTTTTCAGGGTGGACTTTACCATAGAAAGCCTCTGCCACGCGCCTATGTGAAAAGCCAAAAGGCGGAGATAGCACACCTCCCTGCCCTTCCATGTGAAAATGAGGAAAGCCTGAGAAGGAGAGAGCAAACCTCCCTGCCCTTCCATGCGCCTATAGGGAAAGCCTAAGGCAGACACAGCATGAAAAGGAGGAGCTGGGGTGGAGGCCGGTTGCAAAGCAGCTTCCAGAGGAAGCAGCAACAGTAAGCAGGCCAGAGCAGTTTAAATAGGGCGCCCTGAATGAGATTTGCCAATTGGTTGCATAGAAAGGAATCATGTGATCTATCAGCTGACTCCCTTCATCAATCAGCTGCTCCATCAGCTCCATAGCTCTTTGAGATCAGCTGATGTAGCTGGGATGTGAGCTGAGCTTGACATCGTGTCCTGCCTGAACTAACACTAGTTAGTTTGTTGATGTTAAGCTGCCGTTCACAAAACTTCCTGATGTTTTCCCACATTATAGTCTGTCTATATTGGGACGTCTGCAAAACTTTTAAAGTGGATATTCTAGAGGAAGTGTTGAGTTTTATTCATAAATCCAAACATTGTTTGGGAAAAACGTAAAGTGGAACACCTGATATAACTCTTGCTCCTCTGGTGTAGTTAGTGCTGTGGAGATGTACATTATGCTTAAACTGATCAAGACAACAGTTAAACGTGGAGGAAGGTTTGAGTTTGTATTAACTGGGGAATGGACTGTTGCTTACATAAGCCTGTCCATATTAGAAGTCCAGATCTCTCTGCCACTACGGTAAATAAAAGAACTTTATAGAAGAATGTACCTACTTTCATTATATTACAACTGTGTCCGAGGTCACTTCTCCATTCACTCACTCACTGCTCCCTATATAATAGACACTCCACAGTGTACTCTATAGACAGCAGTACATTGAGATTTTAGACACTAATGACTCATTTTTGGTCGTCACTAACAAGTGTAAAGGCACACATGTAATTTCCGCCTTCGCCCACATTGTTGACTTGTTAGCAGAAAGTTGTATGAATGTCATGGACACTACCTTTTTTATTCAATTGAAGGAATATTTGATGGCACTGAACTAAGGGCATTAATGTGCACACATCTGACACTCAGTATTCAGACACTGTAAAATGGTGGATGGTAAATATATTGAGCTACAGGAAGTGATTTTGATGTTTGCTGGCTGCAACTTGTTTTGTGATGCTGTGGTTCATTCAGCTAACACCTAACAAAAAATAACAGAACTTAAATAAATATTGAATCATAAAACTTAGTGAGAAAATCCACGAGTGAAAATATGACACTGACATATCAGTTAAAAAATGACAGCGATGGAAGTCAAAGACTCTCCTGCAGAAACCTGAACACTGTTAGAACCATAAAGTGATATGAATCACCAGGTTTCGTATCCTCATATCCTGAACATGATTAAACCAGGACAAGACAATAATAGGGACACTATGAAAAACCCTTTTGACTCTTATGATCTGAGGACCCTTACGGACTAAAGGCATATGAATAACTTAGTGGGTTACTGAGGAACGGACACATAATTTAAGGTAGCCAACAACACGCTTTTATACATCCAGAAAAATCTGGTCGCTAATAGCCTAACAAAAAAATCCATTTCTGGCAGTGGCACCAAAATAACCTTGGTACTACCATTGGCTGGTGTATGAAAAAAAAACAAACAAAAAAAACAATTACGCACATTTCTTTGTTTTTCTTTTAGTCAGATCTCAGATATCACAAACTCGTTACAGCCTCTTGAAAGACATGATTTTCTTCATGGATGTGTTTTGGGTGTAGTTATTTACTGGATGTGACTCAGCTGATGGGAAAAGATTCACATTTAGTTTTTTTAAACATTAAAAAAAAATCTCTGAAACTTTGGCTGACAGCTGGATGGAAACTTAACTATTGTCTCTAATCCTCCACAGTGAGTTGTCTGAGGCCACAGTTTGAGACAAAAACAGGTTTCGGGGCATCGTGTAATCTCTCCTTTTCTTTCCTGTGGCCACAGCCGGCGGTGTGTGTCTGTTTGCTGCTCGGGCACTAAGCCATTGTTGTGAGCAGTGGGAGATACAAACTCAGTGATGCAGGGAGACGGCTGCTGCGTGGGCCTGCCGAGCTGGAAAAAAAAAAAAATCCTGGAGCCAGTCCAACTTAATTATAAAGAAATATGACAAGGGAGTCTAAAAGGGCTGTTGCAAAGATTAGCGCTGGTTACTTTTATTTTCTCGTTGCCTCCAGTAATTGCAGTTATTAGTCGTCAGCACGAAACAAATTTAATCGCATTTGGGGGAATTAATTAACATCTCTGTTTATTTGTGAGGAGTGATACTGTCCGTGGCAGTCGGGGGGAGTTTTTTTTTTTTTTTTTTCTCTTTCCCAACCCTTGCTGATGTGTTATGGCGGGAGGCCATTTTTCAGTCTCTCAGTAAAACTAACTCAGTTGAGGAGGATCTTTTCTGCTGGTGTGTGTTTTGGATGAAGCACTAAAACAACAAATTGGAGGTTAAATCACCGGTGTTATCAACGAGACACACATATTTGCTGTTGCACACTAGTCACACACACACCCTATGGCTAACACTAATCAACAGTCTGAACTTCACATTTAACATTTGTTAGCAACAGCATAAGCTAAGTGGTCGTAAGCAAAGCCCCTTAAAATCGGTTTACAGTTTCTGAGCGAAGCTTTTTATGTTTAAATATAGTTTAGATATAATTATAATTAAAAATCACACTGAATCTCAAAGTGTGTATTGTGACACTTTAAATGTAATAATCACTTGCATGTAACAGGTGGCGCACGACTCCCTAAGGGGTCCATGATTCTCTCTGACATGAGTAAAAATATTTACCCTGTTAATCACACATTTTAATTTTGAGTTCTCTTTCATCTACTGCTGGGGTGCCAAAACATCATGTATGCAAACCCTTGTGAATGCTTCTCATAAAATCTAATCATTTTCTAATCAGACAGATTTACTGTCTCTGCACCTGTGCTAATACGCAGTCATTGCTCTTTTTTTTTGCTTCAGTAGCAGCAAACTTGATTTTATAAGTTTACATGGATGTGCAGTACGGTGAGTGTTGGTGCAGGTCAAAGTGACTGGCAGCAGGTTACACATCAAACACACTCGGCCTCTGACCTCAGAGTCAAATTTGACATCACAGATATTTGTCAGATATTTTGACTTGTAACAGCAGGAAAAGAAAAGAAAACACAGGTCGTTATCAGCGGCTCGGTTCCTTTAATGTCCCTGTTAGCTGCAGCATCAAACAGCACAGACCTGAATCCAGCTCACATTAAAAGAATAATTAGCCTCAATAAATGCCACTAATTACAACTGTGCTTTTACTGCAGAGACATGTCAGTGAATCTAATAAACAATTTGTTGTCTTGCTGTCAAACTTTAGTAACCTAGACTCTTACTGAGGCCTGCTGGGAAATCTGAGCAGGTGAATGTAGCTATAATGAAACAATCTGTACAGGCCTTCATCTGTAGGTATTATATGGAGAAGTCCATAAATAGTAAAAAATAAATAAGAGCCTAAGACTAGTATAAAAAAATGCATTTTTGTCATTGTTTTTAAAGGCTACATTGGAGATAATTTCCTCGTTCACTCATATTTAAAAAGAGACTCATGATTTATTGTCTTTTTGCATCATTAACTGTAGTGTGTTTACCTATTAAATGGGATGCGAGGCATTGAGAGATTGTAAGCGGAAAGAAGTGTCCTTTTTTTTAACTTCCATTATCATATTTTGACATAAAACTTTTATTTCACGCTGTATATTTCTCTGTGTGTGTATGTATCTATTCTGTGAAAACCTGGTCTCACTCTGAAGTTGTCGAAATCTGGTGCTTGGCCAGTGACTTCTGGCATCACGCACCAACAAAAAAAGGTGTTCTTTAAAAGTGCCATAATAAGCTGCCGTTCACTGTTATAGTTGAATGGTGCCTGGAAGCATCGGGGGATAACACTGCGGGACAAAAATAAAAGTTAAGGGGACAAAAGTCGGAGTAGGGCAGACAGGAGGAGCGGTGGATGAGTCCAGCAAACACTGACTTTCATCCAGGAGAGCAGTGTTCGCATCCCATAACATTATAAAGCCAAAACCTGTTCCCTTTTTCCTAAACCTAACCACATGCGTTGCTGACGGAAAAAAAAAAAAAAAAAGGCAATTTGCGGTGTTGTACCAATGTAGTGCTTTTATTTTGAAAGAGATTAATTCCTGTTAAGGTTAATTTCCTGCGAAAATAAAAGTGTATTTTGAAAGAAGACAATGCATGTAACAGGCAGAACTTGACACGACGTCCCAGAACGTCAATAACTAGCTGGATGTGAAAAGTCCATGACCAAACATCGATATGTGACGAGGTCAGAGTGAGAATGTGTTGTCTGTGAGCATATAGTAAAACTTCAATTAATAGCCCAGGCTTTTATTTGCGTCATCCACTGAACTTAACCAGCACATATTTGGGACAGTCTTGCAGTCTTTCACACATAATTCTTGCGCAGCAAAGGTGGGAGATACTGTCAAATTGTTTGGTTAAACCACTATGAATATTACCTGTATAAAAATAAGGCTACACAACACTTATTTTGTAGCCAGCAAGGTAATGAAAACAAGCATACCCTGCAAAACAGTGCAGGAAGAAGAAAAAATATTGTTTATGTCAGATAAAGTACGGTCTTGTTTGACGAATGAAGTAAGCAGGGAGTGAACATATTCAGACTTTATGACCGTTACAAAGGTAAAGAGTTTTTGTTCATGTTGGTCAATCTGAATGAATTATGCTCTGGTGCTCTTGGTGTCATTAAAATAAACTTAACAGTTAAATTGTGGAGAATCTAACTGAGCTAACGACATGTAGCATCTCCATACTGACAAAAGTTTGATGTTTATGTGTGTGTCCAATCCAGGCAGCTTAGAGCTAAGTTAAGTGGGTGGCCGGCAACCCACTGGGCTTTAAGAAGTTTTGTCCATTTGAAGAACAGCAACGAGACGTGGCGTCTCATCGAGACCTGTTTTATTTGTCAAACTGTGTAGCCACACCCAGCTAAGCAAAGGGACTCAGCCATTAATTGAAGCTCAGCTTTTATTTTAAGTTTTGCGTTAATCTAAAAACCACTCTCCATAAGAAAAGTGGAATAAGTTGGTCCTAAAGAAGAAATATAACAGCGGAGTCTACATGGGTTGTTAATTAGCGCTGTTTGCTTAATTATTTTCTCAATGCCTGCAGTAATTGCAGTTACTAGGCGTCAGCAAGAAACAAGTTTAATTGCATCGGCAGGAAATATTTAACATCTCTTTGCATTTGTGAGGAGCGATACTGTCTGTGGCAGTGACGGGGGTTTTGCACTGTTGTGGCAGGAGGCCATGTTTCAGGCTCTCAGCGTAACTCAGTTTGTTGAGGAGATTTTTTTTTCACTGGTGTCTCTTCTGGGAGTTAATATGAAAATAAACTGCAATAAAAAAAAAAAAACCCTCTCATTATTGAGTCTTTACATATGTTCTTATATTGACGCCCTCTCATACATTTGCCACATTTATCCACAAGTCGTGTGTCACGCTGTTTCCAACCCTTACACACACACACAAACACACAAACACACACACACACACACACACACACACACACACATACTCAGGCATGCATGAAGCTTTGGCAACTACCAGACCAGTCAGCAGTCTGTGAGAGAAACTTAATTTAAACAACATTTAGCAGTGACGCAAGCCTAGCCGTCATTAGCATAATGTATTCCTTGATAATCGGTGTGCCTCTAGCTACGATGACTCTGCTTCATCACCAGCCGCCTGTGCAGCGCACACACCAACACGCACGGGCACACACACGCTCACTTCTGCTGTGTTAGTTGAAGTTCTCGGGCCCACGGCCGTGCATCGAACCCAACAGGAGGGCGGAGAGTGAACCCCTAGGGCTGCGCTGTAGGGGTCTACATATATTTAAAACAATCATGAATTTTAATGGTAGCCCGCCGAGGGAGGCTGTTTTACCAGCCAACCACCCCCCCCCCTCCCCCACCACACACTTTCTCTCTCTTTTTGTATATCTCTTTCTCTCATTCCTCTGGCAAAATCCAGGCAGAATTATTAATACATAACATGAAAATGTAAAAACTGGCCCCCGGTGGCGACAGCGAACAGAAAATGGTGTATTAAAGGGAAAGGAAAGTGACAGCAGAGGAAAGGAGAAACAGAGACAGAGAGGTGAGAGAAGGAGGGGTCGGGTTCAATGCGTGAGAAGGGAATGATGTATCAAGTCAGGCTGTGATATCTATTGTGTTGTCTTAATGCTTAACAGAAGTGTTGGGGTGGGTTAGCACCCCTTGTATCTGACATACAGAGAAACCGACACTGCACTAAATGGAAAAAAAAAATATAGGAAACAGAAAGTTTTAATAAAAAAGTATATATAGAGAGAGAGACAGCAAGTCGAAGGCAGAGAAAAAGAACTGTACGTACTGGACGGCAGTGGAGATGTGCAAACGTCGGATGCCTGGTGTGGGAAACTGACGAGAGTTTATGTAGGAAACTTTCCTCACAGCAGCGTTCATGTTTTCCAAGTCCTCTCCCTCCATTACCAAGATAGACTGGGCTGGGTTAAAGTGGAACTATATGGAAAGAGAAAACACAGATGTTAGATGGAACCTGAAGCAGTTTGTGATAAAATGTCAACACAAACGGAGCCATTTATAGCCGCACTCAATCAGTTCCAGTCGAGATGCAGTAGATTTGTCCGCCGTCTGGTATGGACCAAGATTTGCTGTGATTCATTCTGAAACTACATTCTGATGCAGGGGATGTCGACAAGTCAGGGCCTCCAGATCTGATAGTTAAGTTGAACCTACCTTAAACCTGTATCCATTGATTTTGTTGGGCTATTTGTGGGCAGCGCAACAAGATGTACCCACATCAATTACATATCATCATCTTGTTAAGTTTATACAGTGGACATGTAAGCAAGGATGTGCCTATTTACAAATGACACAGGGCAACATCAGCATTTATTTGTGTGAGCTGTGTTTCTGGCAATCTGGTGAATACATAGATTATCAGGTACGCCTATCTACAACTAATACAGTCTAATACGTGTGTTATACTGACATGTTTTCTATTCTGTTTTGTCCTCCCAAATTAATATCAGAGGACTGGCTAAATAACAAAAACAGCTCTCTGTATGATGCAATAAAGTTCAACAGCACCCTCTCACATTACACACTGTCATTTTATCTATTGGTATTATAGAAAATATTAATTAGATTTATTAATTTAGAGGTGTAAACTCCTAAACACAAGTTGCAATGAAAAAAAAAAGAAGTGAAGCAAGTTTGGAACTTTTCAGGGATATTTTGCCCTCCTGGTGTGTCCTTTATTCAATTAAAAAACAAAAAACAAACCAAAAAAAAAAACCAAACTACCATCTGTTATCTTGACCTGGTGGCCAAAGTATGATGCAGCTTTAAAGGGTTTTAAAGTTTAAGTTTTTGTTTTTTTTTCCTTCTCAACTAGACCCTATTTTCCTGAGCTTTTGTCTCTAACTGACTAATTAGGAGGACAATTTTTATAATTGGCCCAGTATCAAACAAGACTGCTGCAGACAGCAGTGGGGAAACAGACCGCGGCATGTTCGCACCATCAGTTTATGTTCTCAAATGTCATGTGACAACTTATGGTAAAAGTTCCTACATAGAAAGGCGTTTGTTAAAGAAGAACATCCTTTTTGTTTAACCAGACACAGCCCCAAATCCACCAGACTTACTTTAAATTAACAGTAATTTTAATACATCTTGGTTCTTCTTTTTACTGTTCCAGCAATCACCAGCTCTGGTAAGCTCGAAATAAAACCTTAATTCACACTGTTAGATGTGAACATTTGCTGGTTCCACACATGCTCAGATTACTGTTTATTTAAATGGAGTCCTGTGGAATTGTCAATGGGGATTTTAGGGCTGTTTCTGGTTAAACAAAAAGGATCTTACTCTTAAACAAATATCTGTAGGGATGCTATCTCTGTAGGGATGTTATCCAGAATGTTGCCAGTGACAAAAACGAGCACTTTTAGTGGATGTAAATTGACTGTGCGAACACGACCCAAGTGGTTAAATTGCAGTCTGTTTCGTGGCTGGCAGCTGCCGCACTCTTGCTGGACCAGTTTTACAAATAGTTGTTGCCATTAGTCACTCAGGGTGCTTTCAGACCTAGTGTTGTCTTGCTTTGGTCTGAATCAGGGACTAATTTTGTATCAAAGTTGCATAATTCCCTAGAGTTGGTTCATGTTCTCACGGCAGCATTTACAAGTGGATCAGATCAAATGCTTATGCAAGAAAGTAGCTCTTGGTCAGAATTTCCAGTATGTTGAAGAAGAGTACACTGTCAAGATAAATGTGACACTTTCTAATGTCCCAATGGAGGGACAACTACGCAGGTTGAT
>JAPZEB010000024.1:5946394-5958757 GCA_029783705.1 Chaetodon striatus
AACATGAGGTTAGGTTTAGGAAAAAAGAACAGGATTTTGCTATATAATCTTGTAGGACGCGAACACTGCTCTCAGTCTGGGTTTGTTGGACCCATCCACAACCCTTCCCACCCAAGCTACTCGGACTTAATTTCCGCCGCCTTAACTTTCCTTCTTGTCCCGCTGCATATACCCCTGCCGGGGGTGCCGGTAAACTATAATTGCAACCAGTCCGGTATCATGCAGATGTTAAATTACAGCTTTTTTTGTCTTTGTCTGATGCTGCAAGTCACTGCCCAAGCACCGGATCCCGACGATTTCAGAGTGAGACTGGGTTGGTTCTACCCTTCCCAGTGCACCTGACTGGCAAAGTATTAAATGCAAAATAGTATGAATTTTAGTATGTAGAGTTTTAGTATGTAGAACCTTGCCTGCAAGCAGAGCCTGGGATGTCTTAAAATGGCTGCTATACTGAGAGATTTTATTTTTTGATGTAGGTAGCAGCATGGCTTTACAGTCATCACTGAGCCAAACATGCTTTTTTCTAGCCTGGTCCAACTCCCAAGTCGTCAAATACTGATGCTTCTTAAAGCCACTAGGTGTCTGATACCATGCACTAGGTTTGACTTTGGTGTGTTAAGATGCACCAGGCTTTAAACTAACTCTAATGTCGACTCATCCACTGTAATATTTGATGCTCTGAGCAACTGACATACTATAAAGAGTAAGACAATCCACGTAAGAAGGTGGTCAGGGTGGAGGATTAGTCAAACAAACTTTGATTGCTTTGACCCTGGAGACTGCTGTTTGTGTCCCATGTGAAACCAAAAGTAATGTTATTACATCAAGTACAACACATTAATGTAACATTACATTTGGTCTAACTGTAACCCTGTAACAAACATACTTATTTCAAGCCAAACGATGATCTTTTTTTCTAAACCAAACCAAATAGTTTTGTTCCCTAAACCTAACCACAAGTATTTCACAACCACATGTCACGTGTTTTCACCTAGGAGATAGCTGAGCATCTAATAGGAAAACAAAAGGATGACTAATGTGTCGGTACCGAGGGAGCATTACGAAGTGTTGTTTGGCGACCAGGTGATGAGAACGAGTTGATTTTACACCCCTGACTTCATTTTTACAGAAGCTGTGAAGTCCTGGAAACATTTTTTATCTTGTTTGCACAAAAGAAAAGGGTTGCATGCAAAAGATACAAATCTTATGCAGACAAAATAACATGTAGTGCCCACAAGTTGAAAAAACAATCCAACTCAGCAGCTTAATTTCAACCAGCAGCTGGTTCCCCAGCTCTCTGACAAAATCAATAATAGTCAGGTGGACATAAATAGTTAACTTTCAGACTACAATGAAATTTAGTGCAGTTGATGGAGTGGGCACAAAAGTTCGGCATGTTGTCAGAAAAATGATTAGATCTTGAGAGAACAGGTGCACTGCTATGCATGGGAAGACGCCAGCTGGACACAGATGGAAAAACTTTGTTGTGTGTGAGTTTAATGGGGGTGTGTGTAGGGGTGGAATCAGTGTCCATTACAAAACCTCAGAAGTGGAAATAACTCAAACAACCATCCACTTTGGCACAAGCTCAAAGCTCTACGCTACTGAAAAAGTCACTGTGAGTGTGTGTACATGTGTATACGGGGGTGTGCTTTGTGCGAGATAGAGCAAGACAGCGATTCCACAAGGATACACCACTTGTAATAACACCTACCCACAAACAGTCATGCATACATGAATGCACAGACATCAATCCAGAACCATTAAGTGTCAACTTCAAAAACTTCAAAGCTCCAAAGTTAAAGTTTAGGAGAGCAGCTCTGGCTTGCCTTGCTTATGAAAGCAAAGCAAAAAGTTTTCTATTCCCCAAACCCTCCACTTTCCTGTGTCTCTGCCTGATGCAAATTGACAGACGGAAGGAATGAATGAAATAAATAACCACACAAACAAAGGAGAGGGAGGACGTGAAACAACCAGAGGACAAAGAAAAGAAAGCGAAAGAGCGAGTGAGAGAGGCAGGGAACGGAAACATCACACATCAAAGATCCTTCATCATCTCTTGGGGCAGTCGATGGCGAGAAGAAAACAAAATTGCTATCTGCCTCCCTCCATCTCACTCTCCTTTTCTCTCTGCAGTTTATTTGGTCCCTTTTTCTTCTTCTCCTGTCTCTCCATTAGAACCTGACTGTGGGAGTCGTTGCCTCAAGTCCTTTGGAGTTGAAAGTCTTTAAGAGATCTGTCACCCAATCCAACCTTCTAACTTCAAACAAGAGATGGAGGAACGAGATAGGGAAGGTAGAAGAATGAGGAGAGATGAGGTGATCTGAGATCGTAAGGTGGCAGGGCAGAGGGATGATAGCGAGGGAGGGTGGAGATGAAAGGAGGAGAGAGAGGAAGAGAGGCGGTGGAGGAAAACAAAGGGTAGAAGAAAAGACTTTAAGAAGAAAGTGTAGCCTTACGGAGCCACTCGCAAGGCTGCAGATTGTTAGTGCTGTTTATTCACATCACAACAGGGTGGAAAGCATGCAGCCCAACTATGTGCTATTGTACCAAGATGGACACCATAAGGGTCATTGGGGAATCAGTTCAATATTTAAACTACATCCAGGTGACAAGATTGTAAGCTAACCTTTTTGCTAAATTAGTTATTAGATTGTACAGGCGGTGTATCTATCGAAGTGATAAATCATGTATCAGAAAGATCAGACAAAGACATCAAATGTGCCATTCCCATAAACATGAGGTTATTCTCAGCTTGGGGTGTGGACATGGGGAACAGGAGTAAGGAGAGGGGAGAGGGAGATGGAAGAAAGAGGAAGTAAAAGAGGAGGAGGGAGTTAAGGGAGAGGAGGAGGGCCTATAGGGCCTGCTGGAGGAAGGATCCACAACAGAGATTGATGAGCATTAGAAACAAGGTGACTTTAAGGAGGGGTGGGGAGGAGGAGCCAGGGAAGGAATGAGAAAGTTACGGTAGAGTCAAAGTGAAAGCAGAGGTGTAAACTGAAGGGATTGGATTGGCTGGGGGGGATTGGATGAAAGGGTACCAAAAGAACCTGGGGACAATGACACCATGACAAAGGACAGTGAGTTTTGAATCATTTAGGTCAATTTAGTTACTTTAAGTGTTTGTTAGGAGCATCAGTGTAATGATAGTACAACAAATCTATATAAGAACACTGCAGACAGAAGTACAATTTCACAATCTTTACATTTATAAATGTAGCAGCTCAGTGGTTAGCTGCCACATCAGAGAAATGATGTCCTGGTGGTATTGTGTGCTGTGACTTTTTCTGAGTTGCTCTACTTTCATTGCCCCCCAAAAGATATGAATAATAGGAGGTACAGATACTTTTGCCATTGTCCTTGACCAAGGCTCTGGCCTTGAATGAGATTTAAATCACTCTGAGATGATCAATGATGTGGTTTATAAAAAGATGCAGTCTAAACATGATGTGCTATATTATTATCCTGAGCTGCACACTCTCTTCAGTGCTACCAACACAATGCGCAAAGGTTTAAAGCTTCAGACAAACAACACACCTGTAATTTGCTGAAATTTGATAATTGATCATTTCAAAACCCTTAACTCTACCCAAAGCGAACAGTTACAACATTACTCGTGTTCTTGCTAGAGTTTGATGAGAACATACCACTCTTGTATCTGCCCATTAAATATAAGGCTACAGCTTGGTTTAGCAAACAGACAGGAAACAGAGAAAACAGATAGCCTGACTCTGTCTAAAGGTATTAAGATGCCTATAAATTAGCTCACTAATTAACAGGTTATATCTTGTTTGTTTAACCTTTTGAACCTTTTGAGGTTTGATACTTGTTGCAAAATGTGGAGTTGGTTTCTTCAAGACACTCCATTACAGCACATGCACGTTTGACAGCAAGCGCCGGCCGTCCTAAAAGCTTCTCCTCAACGCACTACTGGTCATCATGTATAGATTTACATTAATTAAGATGAAATACTCATTTGATAATACGCATTGATTAAGCATCCCAATTATAGGTCGTCACAAACTGCAAGAACATAGCTCAGGAGTTCAAGAGGTTTAATGGTAGGATCTCTATGTGCAACGCTTCAATAACAGTTAGGTCTATGATATTGCACCAGTGCCCACAGGAGCAACTGGTATCAAGGTGATGTACATGGATGAAGAGAAGGTGTTCAGTACAGTGTTACAGAAATGTCCCTGACCAGTGATCTGTCATTCATAGAGACGCGAATACAGCAGCAGAGGTCCCAGTTACCTCTGCAGCCTTGTGCTGGTGTCTGAATAATTTGAAGAATTAATTGGGTGGCTCACCTGAGCTATGTCCTTTGTTGTGTTATATAAATGGTTTGGGCAATAAAATTAACACACCTTTGTAGCATCCATGTTAATTAGGGCTTAAAGCTCATGAGCACACCTAAGTTGGAAGAACAACCATCCAAGGAGTGTGGAGCATGTGAATGCACTATAGGCACTTTTGGCCCAAGGGGGAAGGGTGAGAACTCAGGCCTGTGACAGGTGGACTGGTACGTAGCGGACACTTAAAGAGTCATTCAAATAGATTTGTTCATTCATTTAACCCATCACTAAAGGGACATCTTTCCACTATACTTAGAGACATCTTTCGACTGTGTCGCGCTCTTGCATCGAAGTCTGTTGTTTCCTTTCCGAGTAGTCCCATAGAATGGTATTGGATGGTAACAACCAAAAGGTAGGAAACGACCAATGTATCTTCTGGTATGGTTTTAAGGTACAGTGTGTTTACTTCTCTTTTTACTTTTTATTGCTTTTAATATAGTATTAACACTATTAAAGCGTCTACTACAGGCTGAATCTAGAAACAGTACTACATACAAATAGAGTCATGGGGCAACAAAATGACCCAGTATTGTCAGCTAAAGTAACATGGCCAGCAATAGCCACCATAAGCTACTGCAGTATCATTATTTGTTGCTGTGTTTTCCCTTGCATTTTTTTTATTTTTTTGTTGTTGTTGTGTTTGGTTTTACCGTTTTTATTTACATGCTTGTATTCTATAACCATATGGGTTGCTGTGAGTTTGGTAAGTTTTATTTCCTGCTGTTGTCCCACTCAATCAGTGCCAAATACCTTCACCTGGTAGAAAAGTCTCCTAAAGATCAACAAGGTGGCCGCCCAACTAGACAAGACTGAAAAGATTTGGACTACAACCGATGAGGTGGCAGTGAGGAGGGCCTTAAGCAACAAAAATATGGAAATAAATAAGCCAAGGTGTGTTGGACCAGGAGAGAGAACAGCCTGACGGGACGGCTCAAGAGGCAGCACCAAAACCAGAGCAGAGGAAGCTTGAGGGGAGCAGCACGAGAGGACAGCAACAAGGCAAGATGACGTGGTGACGAAAACAGGACGGCAGTCGGCGATCATTCAGGGGTGGTCTGCTGAGAGAAACCGGCGCAGAGTAATGGTGCTGTAGACAAGTGACTGCTGTCTGTCTCTTGCTTATGAATGCGAGGACTTCCGATATTGAAGAGTGGAGCCACAGTTCCGTGACGCCGTATTAGCCACAGCCTGCTGCCGAATAACCCACAAGACTGAGATAAGGACAGTTGATTGTTTTCATCCTTGAGCTGCTTCCCTGGACATTTTTAAGAACATTTTTTATGTGTGCCTTTTATTTATTTTTTGAGGATATTGCACTGTTTTTTAGTCAATTATATTTTAGTATTTTAACTCATTGTTTTTTTAGGGTCTTATCAACACCACTGGTGGGTTGTAGCTGTAATTATTTTAGTTTTTGTAATAAATTATTCTTTTTAACTTAAACTGGACTCCTTGGTTATTTCAGTGTTGCACTCCAACCGATTTTAAAGTCAACTTTGTGTACTCTACCCCTGATTACATATGACCATGGTCATATAAGACCAAGTAAGGCTGTAGCAGAAAACATGGCAGGACATTAATCCAACTAAAATAAAATGAAGTGCTTTATATTAATGTATTTTTGTCTCACTTACCATTGACAGACACTCCATAGGCTAATGTGCTTCTAAAATCAGTCGTAGGCCTGATGTTATAAATTGCTGGCTAACAGCTCAATGAATATCAGTGTCACTAAAGCTAAGGCTCTCAACCAGTATACGTTTATCTAGCCTCAGAAATACTTAGCTTCCACATTCATTAACAAAAGTGCTGTTTGCTAACGCATAATTGCCATGAATCATCGTCAGCTCGGTGTCAACATGGAAACCATTATCATGTCAATTGTTGTAAGCATCCAAAATTGGGTGTCTGAAAGCCTATAATTACAAAAATAGAAGAAACAATTAAAAGGAAGTGATAGCGGAGGAGCAGTAGATGTGTGTGTATGTTTCTGTGTACAGGATGTACTGTATTCATGTCTATGTGAGTGTGTGGGAGAAGTACTTGAAGGTGACTATGAATTACCGGATGGCAAAAGTGACTAATTAGAGTAGCAATTATCCAGCCGCTCCCGGCAGAGACTGGGAGTCAACAGCCAAATGACCTCTCCACAAGCTCATAATGGGCCACACGAGCGCACACACACACAGACACATGTACACACACTCATAATCACACACATACTCATGTACACGCGCTCATAAACACACACACGTACACACTAACATCCACAGGGTTTTTAGGCTGCATGGTCATTTTAGTGAGACTGATCACATTGACTTTCTCACCCTGTTGGGTTTATATAGAGCAACAGAATGGTTAGAGTGGAGAAAAATACTGTGTAATATTACAAATTTGGGGGCGTCCCGGTGGTTCAGTGGTCTCAGGTGCATTCAGTACCATGTAATGTAATGTCCTTGGTTTGAGCCCTGGTTGATTATACAGGTTGCCTGCCTGCCTGTCTAATTTAGAGCGTCCTTAAATATGTGGTTTAGTTTAGTTTTCTTAGTCTACAAAGACCAAAGTGATCCATTGTTTCCCTTTTGTTGGGAACCATTTAGGGTTCACACTAATTTATTACAAATTATCAAATAGCTGTAAATGTGAAACCACTTGGACAGACAGGTGACTATTCCATTGGACCATTTTGGCGATCTACTCCTCTTGTTTTGTCAGTGTCAGAGTTTATTCTGGGGCGTGACAGCAAGTTACACAGCACCGATCGACCCTTATTTATCTTTTCTGATGATCACAAAGATCTTACACAGAAACAGGTGGTTATGAGCATTATTTATGATGGGTATGTGATACTATTCAGGCCAATCCTGAATGGCTGGTAAACTTGATGTTGAAACAGGATTGTATTTGTTAACAGGTCTGTTTTTATGCCGTAGTGCTGGCAACATCTGTGGCTGGAGGCATAATGTTTGTCAGTACGTTTGGTTCTTAAGAAAGCAATATCTCAAAAAAGACTTGAGGGAATTTCTTCAAATTTGGAACAAATGTCCACTTTGACTCGAGGATGAAATCACAATACATTCTTATTCCGACCTTGTCACATATTAACTTTTGGTCATGGACTTTCCACGTCCAGATACGACGTGAAAGATACCCTAGGTGTGTTGGTTTTTGACGCACTGGGAACACCGTGTCAAGTTCTGCCTGTTACACACATTGTCTTCTTTCAAAATACACTTCCGTTTTCACAGGAAATTTACCATTTACATAAAGTCTCTTTCAAAATAAACTCACTACGTCAGTAAAACACTGCAAATTGACATTTTTTTGTCTTAAACAACAAAAGCACGTGGTTAGGTTTAGGAAAAAAGAGCAGGGTTTGGCTATATAATCTTACGGGACACAAACACTGCTCTCTTGGGTGAAGGTCTGTGTTTGTTAGACCCATCCACCACTGCTCCCACCCACCCTACTTGGACTTTCGTCGCCTTAACTTAAGTTCGTGTCCCACCGTGTTTCCCCCTGACGTTGCCGAGTGCCATTAAACTCTAACAGCGACTGGCCACGTATCATGCTGACATTAAAGGACGGCTTATTCAAGTCACTTCCCAAGCGCTGGATTTCAATGACTTCTGAGTGAGATCAGGCTGGAATTTACAAGATTTTTGTGGTCATAGGCCAAAGGTCAAGGTCACTTCAACTTTGTCTGTCTCATTCTTGTGAACGCAATATCTCAAGGACACTTTGTGAGAGTTCCTTCAAATTTGGTGCAAACATCCAGTTGGACTCCATGATGAACTGATTGGAATTTGGTGGTCAAAGGTTAAGGTCACTGTGATCTTGCATCCATCTAATTTTTGTGAACACAATGTCTCAATAAGACCAATAAAAATCTCACACAAATCTAAACTAACAGGATACAATAATGAGATGATGATGTTTTATATCTGGACATCATAATGTTCTGCAAATTCACTTTTCTAGCTGTTACTCAGCATCATAACTCAGGTGCAGAAGTGGAGACATTTGATCAGATACTGAACTGATGACACTAATCCTTGGTGTCATTACTTTCCATGTAGGATTGATACTGGAAAATGTTTTTAATTTGAGTTGTTGGTGAAAAATGTGTTTTAAATTTATGCAAGAACATTTGCATATGAGTTTCTCCATGTACCTTGGAAAATCAAATGACTTCGGTACACTGTCATAACAAAGCCATAAAGCAGTGGAAAGTAAAGCTAAAAATAAGTTTATAATTGATATGTTCTTGTCTATTGCCATATTATTAACTTTAATTAACACTGCAGCATCCAGGTCTGTCCTCTGAACACACTGCATGTCTGAGAGGACACATCCTTCATTAGAAATCCAGTATTCTTGACATTTAAGTAGCTTAGAAAGAAAAGCTTGGCTTACCTTCTAATTTTTATATTTTATGCAATAACGCACTGTTCACACATGATATTAACTGGAAGTTTTAAGATCTGTGACTCCAAAGTGTGGTCAAGTCACCGATCAATGTTCAGTGCTCACATTCAGATTATTTTTGTGCGCTTCATGAACATTTTGTTATCAGTAATGAAGATTACTTTAAGCCCTTCAGTGGAGCGTAATATGGTGTAAGTCACCCAAATAAACTTGCTTTAATTTTCTGCATCAACCTGTCCTATTGTGATTTTAATCAGTTAATTTAATATTATTGATGGACAAAGAAAAAACAAAGTAGGTAAAAACATTTAGGTGAAAGCAGAGGTTTCAAACTGTGAGAGACATGAGGCAAATATACTGTGAGGTTAAAGAGACAGGTGCATGCTGGTGTTCTGAAAACAACAGAAAGTTAGTTGTTTTAGTTTGGCCCAATGACACACTCATCAATATCGTCAGCCACTGGAACTACAGCAGTGGCTGAGGGTGCTCTTAGACCTAGAGTTGTCTTGCTTTGGTCTGAATCAGGGACTGATCTTGTTACAAAGTTGTATAATTGCCCAGAGTTGGTTTGTGTTCTCACGGCAGCATTTACAAGCAGACCAGATAAAATACCTTGCACAGGGAAGCTGCTCTCGATTGGTCAGAATTTCCACGTGGGAAAAATCCAGGAAGTAAACAAAACATTGAAGAAGAGGACAACTTTTGTTTTGAAGCACTGTTTTCTGCTGTAGAGTGAGTGATGAAGGGACAGCCGCTTAACAGTGACAGCAAACTTGCTCAACGACATGGCCAAATGCAAGTATGATGTTGAATGTATTGAAGTGTGAGACCTTGAACTAATGACGAAGGTGAGATCTGGACCCCCTGGCTAGACTAGTTGGGATCCACTGGGCTAAACTGGGAAGACTGGGATCACATGACCAATGCGCTGATGGGAGTAAAGACACAAATGGTATACAGAGCAAAACTCTGTGTAAGGACGTAGGCTGGGGTGGTGGTTCAAAAATAGGACTGTCCCCCAGGAAACTGGTGATTGTGTCCCATGAACTTCGAGTTATTTTAAGCTACATCATGTTTGCTTTTCTAAACCTAACCTATGTAACTCTGCTTGCCTAATCCCAACCTACGTAACTTTATGTTTAGTACATAACATGACAGCGCCATTTGTGGGATGCTAGTTCATTAGATATCATATCAACTGTTGTATGTGCATTTTTGTAAGATATCATACCAACTTGAATGAGGTTAAGTTATGTAACCCATGACTTATGACAAGTGACTCACAGTGCCAGACTGAATGCGTGGTTGTTTAATCACATGTACATATACATTCTCATGTTAATTGTGGACACACAAACACAGGTTGCAGATTCCTTGTTCCCTGCAAATGCCTGTCAGACTCAGCAGAGGTGTTGATTTGTGGGACAGCAGCTAATTAGCTATCAGAAGCACCGCTGATTACCTCGCATGTTTTCTCTATAATTTACTATGAATAGAACAAGTCTATCACAAACCAGGAACAGAGGGAAGGAACAAAGAAACAACAAACAAACAAAAGTGCTGAGCAGATCAGATGTTTAAAAGAAAACTAGCAGGAGGACATTTTAAGGCCACCATAAAATATAATGGAAAACAAAAGATATTGAACATGCACTTACTGCAGACTGGTTTGATGTCCTGTGTAAATCAAATGGGCAGCCACAGTGCTTCCTCTTGTATATCTTACCCATCTACTTCTCACCTAAACCTAGCCAAGCCATTGATTTTCGGTGTATGTCACTGTTTTACAGTGTCACAGAAAGAATAAATAAAAAAAGAAAATCGCTGCTATAATTTAAATTTGGTTTGTGCTTTTGTTTTAGGTTTATGTGCAAGACAGGCAGGACTTTGTTTAAAGCTATAAACAAGAAATGGTGAATGAAGAGCATATTAAACCAAAGACATAACAGCACAAAAAAGGTGGCTTTATTTTACCCACTGCTGCGGTTTATATATTACACAACTAAACTCTACACCATCAGTCTGTTAGCACAGACAGCCCATTTTCTTTAAAAGTCTATCTGTCTTCACTCACGTTTTCTTAGCGCTACTTTGGGAACATTTTGGCCCAAATATGATTTTTTGGATGCAAGGCTCCCCAAGGTATTTTGCTTTGCAAACAGAATATTCAGTTACAGAAACCAGGATTACCTTATTTCACCCCAGACGATCCACAGCAGGAAACTCAGCTGTGCAAGGCATCTCTGCAGCTGCAGCTCAGAGCTGTGAATTACCACTGACTGTATCAGTACCCAGTACTTGAGCACCGAAGGTGATATCTTTGGACAAGCTATAAACAGGCAGTTTTTTGGGCTTGTAACCAGCATTTTTTTTATTTGAATTGTAGCTAGATGGTTAGATGGAGGGATCCTTCCTTCTTATCAGAGCTGGATAACATAAACCGAACAATATGTGTTCAATAATAAGTTAAATATTGGTTTGTGCTTATTTGTGTGACCCTCTCTTTTTAATCATTGTGTCCGTTTATTCTCATCTGATAGAGTATAAAGATGCAAGCATGCTGCAACATTTTTAAATCCAAATCTAAACAGAAACCCTCTGATCTGAGTCTCATAGCAATTTTGAAAAAGGGCCAGATAGGAGTGTACTACCATGTTACACTGGCACCAGGGGCTTGACTGTGTGTGCAGTATGTGCAAGGGTTTAAGTGGGATTTGTAGAAAGGGAGAATTGGGGCCTTGGAGGTTAAGTGCCTGGAGGCTGTCTTCAAGGTAATCACACTTTTGGGCTTCACTTACAGCAAAAGAATCAAGTTATGGCCAGCTTTTTTGTTAACTGATGGCCACGAAGGCCAGAGCCACATTAAGCCATCTAACATTTATAAATCCATATGAAGTATGTGCTTTTAACTCATTTTCTTCCAAAATGGTGATATTTGTGTGATGCTCTGAAGGGTCATGTCCATACAAAGTGAGATATATCTGATTGTTTTCACTTACATCTCCTGTTTATCATTTTATAGAGAAACTATTTCAGCTAGACCTGCTTTGACTCCAATAGTTGAAGAGCATCTCTGAACTGTTATGGCAACAGTTTGTGTTATGTGACATTGACATGCTGTTTTCCAGTAGTGCATATATAGTCTCCACTTAGCACATTGACAATGATTGCACTGCTTTGACTTATGTTCTTGTTTATTTTTGTTATACATTTCACAATTATTTTCATCATTTCAGAACCACATCTACACATGAAAATCTCTGCTCTGAAAGGTAATAGCAAATGGCTTATAAACGGAGAATAATTCAGCCAGCTTGTGAATAAGTTCCCAAGAAATGTCTAAATATCCGTTGATTTAGGTAAAGTCTGTTCTCAGTCCCAGGTGGTCAAACACTGATGCTTTGACACCTTTGACCCTTGGCGTGTGTTATCAACAACAAAAGCCCCATGTCCACCAAACACTTTCGGTATGGGCAGCAAAACACCCTTTATATCAAATTTACAGTTTACTAATAAAACTCTCCACAGTATGATCAGTGGTTACATGAGCCTAAAATGAGCCACAACTCAGCCCTGA
>JAPZEB010000024.1:5992132-6003930 GCA_029783705.1 Chaetodon striatus
GGGACCCTGCCTAAAAAAGAACCTTGGGAACCTGTCCTCCGATGAAAAGCATTCTGCCTGCAATTTGGGTGTCATCTTTGACTCTGAGCTCTGTTTTGACACACAAATAACCAAGGCTGTGCAATCGAGCTCTCATCAAATTAGAAACACTACAAAAGTAAAACATCTTTTTACCTCTAGGGGACCTTGAAAAAGTCCTTCATGCTTTTATCTCACCATGTCTGGATGACTGTAATTCCCTGTATTCAGGGCTCAGCCAAAAGGCCATTTCCTGTCTCCAGCTTGATCAAAACTGGCTGCCAGACTTTTAACTAATTTCAAGAGACAAGACCCGATAACCTTTGCAATGCTACACTGGCTACCTGTTAAGTATAGAATTGAATTTAAACTTTTAAAAATTGCTTTAAAGCCCTACATGGCCTTGCGCCAACATACATTATAGATTTACTCACACCCTATGAGCCTAACTGTGCACCTCAGGTAGGACCCTTGTAACTGTTCCCACACCCAGAAAACAGACAACAACAAAAAAACAACTTACAAAAGGAAACCGGGCATTTTCCATTAGAGCCACATAGCTGGGGAACTCCTTACCTGAAGAACTCAGGTTGGTAAACTTCGAAGCTTCAGACTTTGTTTAAAACACTCCTCAAAACATACTTTTACAAGGAGATTTTTTTTTTTTTTTTTACAGTATATCTGTTGTGGGTCTAGTTTCTATCCTCTTTTTATCAATTGTATTATTTATTTTTGTTACACACTGATTTATCTGGTCTTATCTGATGTTCAGTTTTTGTTTTTTTTTGATTGCTGTTTTTATCTTGATGGTGTATTATTATTAGTATCATTATTATGTCATTGTTACTGATAACAGCATGTTTCCTCTGGCCTTAGATGACCAAAAAAAAAATCACTTTCATATGTTTTGGTGCTATGAAGGAAACCAAATGATGAAGAAAACGTCCTAATGACAGAATCAGTCAGAAATAGACTGACTGCTGAATAATCTGCCAAGATTAAACAGTGTCATATAATATATGTCCTAATTCCATACTATAAATCCATTCTCAGTAGGCTTTGAGTATGAGGTGTGTTCACACAAAATGCACTCAACAACATCAGAATGCATACTAAAATTGGTTGGATTTTTGATGTACACTACATTCCCTGACTGTAATGCACAAAGGAAAATGAAGCTCTAGTCATGGCTGCAAATTAAAATTGCAGGTAGTGGTGAGACAGCTTCAGGAACACCTTGAAAAACAAAACAGAAAAAAAAAAAAACATATTAAATCTGTGGAGAGACATTTTACATTCTCTCTGCAAAGTTTTACTGGCAGTGGCGTTCCAAAGTAACAGCGTGATTGAATTGTGCACATATTATGTATCACTACCTGGAAGCACAGCACAGTAAAATATAATGAGTTCTTGTTTACTGGCTGTAAAAATATGCTATGAAGATTTACAGTTATAAATAGTTAGTAAAGTATGGAATTGGGACACTGTCCACATGTCATGTTGGAAGATGATTATGTATACTGTGTCAGTGTGTTAGTTTATACATGGATACAGGGATAATACATATTCACATGTAAATGTATGCACTTAAACAGATGTTGTATGTTGTACTTGTTTTTTTGTGCCATTTCTGTCACTTCCAAACACATGAGTCATGCGATTGCATCATGTGACTACTTTGTATATCTAAGATGGCAGCATACACAGTAAACTTAAGTCTGATAGAGAGCACTTGTGCTCAAAACATACTGCCTTGGTGTAATAAATAAATGCCCTCGTTGGTTTGGATGTGCATGCATACTCCTATTTCTAATCTGTGTAATGGCAGCAACAGAATGTTTGCTGATCTGGTGAGGAGGTTGCACTGGGTTGGCTGAATTCGAATTGTTATTCAAGCAACTGTGCATGTCCTTGGAGCACCTGCCATTTTCTGTGTTCATACTCTGACCCTTACTATCCAAGCTAATATAGTATGTTATTTACGACGTGTCCCTTTGAAACAAGTTTGAAAACAACATAAATATGATCAATCTTATCTGTCATCACTGTCTGCTCTGTGCAGCACCCGCAGTGACAGAAACCATTACAATAGTTTTTCTAAAAGTCTCTAATGGGATAATTTCTAATGAAATTGCACTATTTCTCATTCTGCTGGATTCTGCAGAAAGCCTCCTAAAAGACCCCAATTTCATGTCTAGTGTAACTCTAATACTTCTGCCCCCTTTGCGGATTGAGCGAAAATGACAATTTAATCCTGGGTGTTTAGAGTGGAGACACTGAATCGGCAAAAAGGAGCCAAAAAGTGCTTTCTGAGGCCCTCCACCTTCTCTTTTCTCCGCCTTTATTTTCATCCTGCTCATGATGGCAGCAGACTAAGCGGACTACTCGAGACAGCCCACGTCCTCTATCTCCTCACGGGGGATCCCGAGGGAATCCGAGGCTAGTTGGGATATACGCTGTAATCCCTGCAGCATGTCAGCCCCGGGGTCTGCTCTCCCCACAGGGAGGTTTTCCAGCATGTTGCTCTTTAGTCACTATCCAAAGCTCACAGCCATGGGTGAGGGCCAGAGCATAACTGTAGATTGACTGGTAAACTGACATCACAGCCGTCCGATATGTGTCTACATGATTGCAGCACCCGCCCGACGAGACCCCGACGCTTAAAGTCTCTCCCTTGGGCGAAACCTTTACCTCAGTATCTTTTATCTTTTCCCATGCCTTTTTTTTCTCTCCCATCCAGCCCCTCCCCGCTGTTTTATCCCTCTCACATCTCCCTCCCATACTCCCTTTCACTCTCTTTGTCTTTGTAATCATGATCACTCAATGTCGCCCTGACACTCCTGTGGCACTATAAAGAAAACTCCAATCTCAACAGGCAGAGAGACAGCGACCGAGGGAGTGTAATCCCTCTTGCATAGGTGTGTGGGTGTGTGTCAGGGTGTATCATGCTTTGGCATCTATGCTATGTCCATTTCCTCTTGTGTCTGCAACCATGTGTTGTCAAGATGCATCTATAATTTGTTAGCAGGAGTGTGTGCAAACATTTATCTTACTCCCTACCTTCTGACGCGTCACTCTGCTAACATGCACGGACACACACACACTTCCTTTTTATCCATCCGTTGCTCTCATCTGACACAATAAGGTGAACCCATGCTGTCAGGCCCCTCTCTATCTTTTTACTCCTGCCACCATTCATTCATCCCTCCCGCCTGAAGCCAGGGAGGGTTCACATGAGTTGATCCCTGTGACAGCATGTGTGTGTGTGTGTATTTGGTGTAATGCAATAACAGTGAAAAGTGGAGCAAGAGGAGAAATCTAGTGACTGCGATTTACACAGGAGACTAGTAGATTCCCACTTCAAACTAGTGGTAGATCAGAGAAGAAAGACAAATGGAGAGACTGAAAGAAAACACGAACATGAGGGCGAAGTGATAAGCCAGGTGGAGAGATGAGAGGAAAGAAAAGTAAAGGGGGCCAAGGAAAGAAATAATCAAGCCAACAAAGGGAGGAAGAAAGAGAACAAAGTAAGGAGGAAAAAAAATGCAGGACACAGACACACAGGCAAAAGGCAAAAAGGAAACAGCGAAAGTAATAAGGGAAAACAAGCTAATACCAGAGAGGGGGTGAAAAGTGCTAAAGCAGCAGGCAGACAGCCTCAGTCTGAGATTAGAGAGGAAGCAAGAAAGGAGTAGCAGGTTAGAGGAAATGGGAAAGGGAAGTGCCGAGCCATTTATTTTTCTTCTTCCTCCCTTTAATTCATCCTCTTCCTACTCTTATCAGAGATCAGGACCATTGGCTGCCACACACACACATATATATACACGCACACACACACACACACACACACACACACACACACACACTTGAATAGCATACTGGAGAGTGGAGCAGAAAATGCAGCTCCCTTCCTCAAAGAGAGAAAATGCCTGAGAGGCTGTGTTGATTTCAGATACTCCACCATAGGCTGGTTCTCAACTTTCCACTAACTTTACTGCTAACACACTGCACTCTGTCCCAGAGTCTCTGACACCCTCTTAGCCAAATATCATCAGATCATGGCAATGCTATATTGGTTCAGGAGTGTTGTTTCTATGTCTGTCTCCCCTGTTTAAGACTTGAAGTCGAATGATTTAACTCTCAGAAAACAAAATTACACATTCTTCCTCTTAAGCTGAATTCATCAGCAATAAAATGCACCCTGGTTCAATTCAACACACAGTAAGGTTTAGCTGCTACAGCCTTTTTTGGTCTTTTACGACCAGTAGCTTATGTTGGCTAATATTAGGCTAATATCAGCAGCTATTACATTGAGATTACTGCGTGGTGCGTATGACTGAGCCTGTTGAGTGGGCTAATGATATGATTCTTCTCTAGGCTAGTTATGTTAATGACAAGGTGTGTTAGGACTGAATGTGAAGGGGATTTTAGAGGTAGCCTAATTTTGCTGTTCATAACACTGCAACTAAAAAAAACAACTTGAAAAGCATTTTCCCGTACACCACCAACGTAAGAGAGACCAGGGTGGCCCCTGAAAGTTGAAAATTCAAACCAACAGTTGGAGACTCCTCTATTGACTGAGATTCTTCAAGCCAAGTATTATTTTTTTGTCAGTAAATGTACAGTTTATCCTACTTCTGGGGACATTTCAGTCCCCAGATTTAGCTCTTTGAGTTAGTGCTCTTTGTTTTCTCACTGCTCTGTGGTGCAGGTAGCAAGATGAGAAGGAGTGGCTTTGCACTTTCAGGCTCCCAGAAAATGCTTATCTTATCTTCAGCCTTTTGCTTAGAAGTCTTGAATTTACAGCTTACAGCAACTTAAGGACATATTGTCTCTGGCTTTTGTTGTTTTATCTCACTTGGAAGTCTTCGTATACCGGCACTTGGGCAGTGAATTCCGGCATCAGAGACTGCCAAGAAAAGCTGCCCTTTCACGTTGGCATGATACGTGGCCGGTCCTGGCAGGTCAGGGGGAAATGCAGCAGGATTGGAGTGGTGACAGATGGGTCCAACAACCACCAACTTTCACCTGGGAGGCCGGTGTTCACCTCCCATATGATTGTAAAGTCAAATCCTGTTCTTTTTTTCCTAAATATAATCACATGCATGTGTTGTTAATCTCAACCACATGCGTTTGCTGCCTAAACCCAACAATATGCGCGTCTCTTAAACCAAACCACATGCTTTTGTTTCCTCAACCTAACCTGGTGTGTGTGTCGGCTAAACATAACAATGTGCATTTGTTGTTGAAGGAAAAAAAACAACATAAAATTGCAGTGTTGTACTAACGTAGTGCGCTTATTTTGAACTTAGCTTGTTTACCACATTACATGACTGTTGCAGCCACCCTGTATGCCCCGTCAGACCCTGTTCAAAATATCGAACTCTATATGGAAATAAAAGGAACGAATGGTTGAATATTCATATTGAACAGCTGAACCTGATTTGATTGACATAATGCTGAGTCTGGAACAGCCCTTAGAGAGACAGCTGTAAAACTGTCAACAGGACACCTTCAACAACAAAGAAGCCCCATTTTTCCCTTTTGTAACATGATTTGCATTTGTGACAGCTAAATATTCATCACTTGACAAGATGGATGTAACCCATAAAGACTGTCTATATACAGATGTACATAATGTTTATTGCCATGTCACTACTATGCAACAGAAAAAAAAAAGTATCTGGCATTGTACTTCTCTGCAAACCACAAATACAATTTATAGGTTATTATGTTGCAGATATGTTGAAACTAAATGTTTCTTTAAGTCTCAATCGTGCTGTTTAAGTTAAGGCACAAAACCCACTTGGTTATGGTTAAGAAAAGATCATGTTTTGGCTTAAATTACCCAATTTTGGGGCACTATCTCTGGGAGGTAATGCAGCCATGTCTCTGTAACAAAACAACCGCTTTGTGTGGTGTTATCCCCGGTGGAAAGCAGTAACAGGTTCCTGATATATACCCACTTTTGGTGGCTAAAAAGCAGCTAAAAAAACCCAGCAATGACTCACTAAAAAACAACTCTTTTTGTTGTTGTTGGTCTCAAATAGTGTTCTGCAGCTTGGCAGGCATCTTGCCTCCATGTCACATCCACCATCTCCTCCAACTCTTGATGACAGAGTCAGCTGGTAGACTGCTTCACTTTAGAAATGTTTATATGATATGTATGAAATGTACAAGGGCAACATTTACTTCAAGCGAATGGGCTACCAGATAAGGTTTATCACTTTGTCAGAATGGTGTGACAGTGAAGTTTAGTTAAGTTGATATTTCTTTGTCCTTTAAATGTGCTCTTGGTGTAGATTCTCCCTTTGATTTGTGTGTTAATTAGCACAAGTGCTTCCCCCTGTGCTGATCGGTCATTCTTGTCACCTGTGACAGCCTATTCTTTGCTCTGGACATTCGGAATAAACTAATGAGAGCAACAGCTGTTAAGTTAAATAGCCCGTGTGTGAGAGTAAATCACAGCATCTATCTCTCTCCATGTCTCTGCATCTTAATTCTCACTTTAAGACTGAATGGTTGCTGTGCATTCAGCATTTTCAGGGACAACAACTCACAATGAAATGTTCCTGATTCTGACTGTGATAAAAAATGAATTATGGTGGTATTACAGCTGTCACTGTTATGTTTTACTGATTATTGGCCTGGTTTATTTTCTATCCAATAAAAAACATTTGTTTTATAGATTTACCCAACAATACAGCAGCCCAGTCGCCAGAATAAAATAGTGGCATTGCACATTTCTGCAAGGCACAGATATGTTACATTTGTACATTTCACACATATAATATATTTCAGATTACATGTATATGAGCTGAGTTTCTCAACAAGAGGAGGAGGAGATGGTGGATGGAATGGCATGTAGGCGAGACAGCTGCAAGGCAGCGGTTAAATCAGGAGAGACTGTAGATGGATGTGAGCTGAGCTTGACATTCTGTCCTGCCTGAGCTAACACTATGCTTTTTGTCACAACGTTAGATTAAAACATGAAATGTAAAGAAATGTAAAGTTTAAACATTTCTGCTACATGTGAGAAGTACAAATCTAACATATCTGTGGTTTGAATAAACATACAGTGCCAACATTTATTCTGGCGAGTTGTGTGAATACAGAGAATCCACTGATTATTTTCACTTTTTGCAGGACATGGAAATGTTTACATTTGAGACAGATTTATGGCAAACATTGGTCCAAACCTTGTTTCAAAAACTCTCTTTCCTAACGAGTGGTATTGACGTGCGGTGCATGCATTTTTAATAACCAGTCACATCCTCTACGCTGCATTTTCCAAAGATATTAATTTTTTATTCAGCTCTTTTTACTCCACACTATTTTTCTCCCGGCATCATCAACACAGTGTCTGTCGATGAACTTCTCTTCATTTGAATTTTGTAGAGAAATAGAGACATCAAACAAGTACGGTATGGTGCGTTTTTATACAACCGCCTCACAAGGATCATTCTGTAAAGCCAATGTACACAAATTACATATTCACTGAACTATCCCAGGAATATTGTTTTGATGCCATGAAACACTGCTGTTGTCAAAGGTAAATATTCAACACTTCTTCCCTAGTAATAAATAATGAAGGTGTCTCATTAGAAAGAAAGTGATGGTACAATGCAAACATCTAAAGCATAAACACCTGCTGTATGTTGTCCAATTGCTCTAATTATTCCCTGATAGTTTGGGAACCTGAGCCGCAGTCTGAGGTTCAGACTAATTGCCTTGACTGACAATATCCATGGGGTCATTTTAAGATTGGGGCTGTTTAGAGGTAAAACAGCATGCTAAGACTTTTGTGCACCGACCACACACACACACTCAGCACGTGGACACACACGTACACAAGGCTCAGAGCCATATTCAACACACAAAGGATGGATATGAATATGCTGATTTATTTTTTTCATCAGTGAGGCAATCTGTCACTCAATGCTGGAGCTAAGCTGTGTATCAGTGTGTGTGTGTGTGTGTGTGTGTGTGTGTTTTTGAGAGATAGAGCTTTACTGTAGGGGTGTAGCCAGCATCAAATTCACACTAAATAGAAACTTCTTTTGAGTTTCACACTTAAGAACTTTACATGCTGAGGGATAATTGCAAGTCCATGAGAGTGTGTGTGCGTGTGAGAGAGAGTAAGAGACAGAGAGAGAGGGAGAGAGAGACACTACACCACCTGTTTTAGAAGAAATACATGACAGAAATAGCTCTGGCTCATATTTATAGGTGAGCTCATTGAGGTTTAATGGGACAATAAGTCAACACATTCTCACTCCAACCTTGTCACATATTGACATTTGGTTATGGACTTTCCAGATACAACGTGCAAGGTACCCTGGGTGTGTTGGTTGTTGCCTGTTACATGCATTGTCTTCTTTCTCTTGAATATAATGAAACTAGAAGGCACTTGGCTTGTGGTGCTCAAAATGCCAAAAAATATATTTGAAAACAACAATGTCTCTTTTCAGAAATTATGACCCGGTTACTTAAGACAACCCACAGACTTTATTGTGAGCAGTTTCATGTAGGAACTATTTTCTTTCTACTGCGCTAAACCTGCCTACTGAATCACCGTGCATAAGGACATGCACATCTTCTGCTAACTCATCCAGTAACACTGAGCTAGCTAATGTCACAGCTAAGCCAAGGAGGGCGCCATCAATGCTTACATCTCGTACTCTCATGAGCACAAGCCTCTCGTCCATGAGGTTAAGGTGCATGTTAGGTCTACAGTATGTTATAGGATCATCTGATGTATTTTTGTGGCTGTAGGGATATTAATGTTGGTCAGGTACTCCCCTTTGGTCCAGACTGACATATCTCAGCCAGGATTGCCACATTTCAATCCAAGTCTGCTCAAAATGACTGACCTGATGACGACCTGACAAACAAGGGGCAAAACTTGGACAAACATTGTGTCTATTTGATTACATTTAGTGACTGTATGTCAGTGTGCAGGTGTTTTTCACTGATTTCAGTGAAATGTCTCACTGTATTCATGGATGAATTATGATCATACTCAACAAATACCTGAAAAAAAGTGATGACAGTACCAGCTGTGCTTTGTGTTTAGTGTTAATTAGCAAATGTTTTATGCAAACTCAAGTATGGTGAACATTATGCCTGATAAACATAAGCAGCATTATCACGTCGCTGTCAGGATTTTTACTTAAAGAAACTGCATCAAAGTGCTACCAAGTATTACTTCAGATTCTTATTCAAACTTGGAAGATACCAAAGCCAGACACTCCCACATGCACACTGTAGTTTCTTTTAGAGGAACATAAATGTGTCAGCATATGTTGCTATCCTTAGGAATTGCTTGCTTTTTCAATTGCCTAAGAGTAAAGGGAGGATGCCACACATAAGCCAATAACTATGCAAAATACTTACATGCTGATACATGAACTCTACCCTAAAATATCTTGAATTGGGTCTTGAATTTCACCACATTAGCAAGTGCTGGAAGACAGTTACAAGATGTGTCTTAAGAGCTGGAGGACACACCATACAGGCAAGGCGTCTGCTGCCACAACTCCACAAGGTTTTCCTCTTTGCTGGAATCTGTCACATTTTTTGCAGCACGTTTTGCCTCCGCGGGGAGCTGCTATCCATCTGCTTGTTTGGGTTTAGCGCCAGTGTGTCATTTCATACTGCATTTCTATTGGTTGGTTGGCAGACATTGGTCAAAACACTCTCTCCACTTTTAAATCCTGCCTCAAAACTCACCTCTTTCGAATAGCCTATTCAGTTTGACTCCCATCCGCCCAGCCACACACATCCACTATTTACACAGAATTTTATCCACTGAAAACTCAATTTTTTGAACACTTACACACTGATGGAACAGCCATCGGGAGCAGTCTGAGGTTCAGCACCTTTCTCAAGGATACTTTGACAGACTGGAGGAGTTGGTGCTCAAACTGCTGATCTTCTGATTAGTAGACAACCTGCTCTACCTCTGAGCCACAGTTGCCCCGAACCTCTGTCACTGTGTGATGTAGGACCACTGTTTTAGAGCCATGGCCAAAGATATCGCGATGCGTCTTTCACGTTGGTCATCTTTCGTCTCGGACAGCCCAAAATCGCATAGTGTATACTGGGCTTTGCCATGATCATATAAAGAAGTGCAAAGCATGGAAGGAGATAGCAGCGGAGTTGCAGCACACACAGACATGCCACAGTATAACGTGCCCACAGAACTTTAGGTTATTTAATAATGTGATCCTCTATGTTGTGCTTTACAGTTGGAGAAGTAATAACCCGTGCAGCATCCATGCCCACTCAGTATGGGAAGCTATTGCATCGTACCTCGTAGCCTGCGATTCAGTAGGCGCTGTCATTGTGAAGTCTGCATACATCAAACTTGATTTCATACCTAAGTTTATTAGATCGTTGTCGCATAGTGTAGCTGCACTAAACTTACAAGACTGCTAAAATCTCACAGTCTGTAGGAGGCTTAAAGGACATGTCACAACGTCAAATTCTTCCCTAATCTTGAAGGGCTTGTTTGTTTCATTTCAACAACCTGTGGTTAAAATGTTAAGGATGGTGTTGCATGGCTATTTCTACATTTAAACTCTATCCAAAGAAACAAGAAAAAACAAGGATGAAGTTTGTTGTCTCAAACTGCTGGTGTCAGGCCTGCAGGCTGAGAGGCTGACCATTAATGCTTTCTGTCAGACTGTCCATTGTGGTGTTAGAGACAAACTGTATCACACCAAATAAAACTGATAACTGATATTGAATGAAGAGAAGAGGCTCTACAGCTGCCCGCTTACAATCTCGCTTATCTTCCCCTCTGTCCACTCATTCCTTTATTAGTTTTACTTGTGTGTGTCTTTCTGTGCAGGTATTTCTGTGCGGAAAGTGGAAAGGAGGGAGATAAGAGGACAAGATGGGAGATGGCCAGAAATAGTTTGAAAAGTTTGAAATGATTTTGGACCAGCAGGAAAAAAATACATTGATTAAACAGTTTTAGCCTTTCCCCCTGTTGGCTCTTACTTTGTGACCATTCCAAAGCCTGGTTGTCGTTTCCATTGATTCGTCTCACTTTTTTGAAAGGATTGACGTTTGAGGAAATACAGAGCCATCCTCCCTTAAATACAACCAATATCAACCAATAGTATTGAAGCATGACAAGCCATTTTTGATCTTTGGCGCAGTAGCATTCAGCATCTTTAATTTGCAACGGATCCTTTGCTAAGCCCCGCCCCTTTGTGATGGTTTGGCTAGCTGTTGGAGTAAGCATGGAGCCCACCCTGTAACTAACTGCACTCTCTGAAGAAGTATTATCATAAATTTGGGAAAATGAAAGAGTGATTCCAGAGAGAAGCAGACAGAGGGGTCTGCAGTCTGTGTTTGAAGGATATATCCAGGATGTCACACTGACTCAGCAGCAACAACAGGTCAAAAGACAAAGATAGTTAGAAGCTAAAGCCCAACTATAGGCTACAGATCACAGTATAAAAGTGAACCACCACATCACTGCTGATCCACACAGGAGACAATGAATATAAAGGGAAACTTTGCTGATATTGAACCAGCTGTGTGGCATCGCAGTGTGTGCAGATAAACAGTGTTTGGCTTCCTCCCGTGACACTGCCAGCACCCAGACCTTCACCGCCGGATGGGTAGGGATCGCCAGGGAAGGTAATGAAACGTTCATCTGTGCACAATGCAATGACACACAGCTGGTTCAATATGAGCAAAGTTTCCCTGCTTCCCTTCACTGGTTCCTGTACAGCAGGGTCGGTCTTTGTTTCACTGTTATAATC
>JAPZEB010000024.1:6073785-6089163 GCA_029783705.1 Chaetodon striatus
AAGTATCCCAGGCACATCCCACTGGTAGGAGGCCCCGGGGCAGACCATGAACACACTGGAGGGATTACATATCTCATCTGGCCTGGGAAGGAGCTGGAAAGCGCTGGTGGGGAGAGGGGCCTCTGAAATGCCACCCGGCTTTGGGTAGTGGTCGAAAATGGATGGATGGATGACCAGCACATGATGGCCTAAATATTTGCTGGCTACACTGTCATCAGACTGACAGCCAGTGGGTTCTGAGATTGTCACGGAATTAATTGTAATAAGTTTGGTGATCCTATGACCTTTAATTAGCTTCCAATTAACAAATGTTAGCCTGCTTAACATCTTTCTTTGTGTGTGTTATCATGCTGATGTTAGCATTTAGCTACAAGCACAGAGCTGTGACTATTGCTGTACACCCCTGTCTAGTGCTAATCTATCTATTCTATTTTCTCTATGCATCCAGTTACGCCTTTAGTTCTGCTCATTTAGGCACATGAGGACAAAGTTAACCTCTAAAACAAGAGATACAACTTGTGAAATTATGATCACAAGCCCCATGAGAGTCCCTTTAGTTTATGAGTCCTGCTTTGTTTGTGTCTGATCATGAAATCTCGCAAGGAAACAAAACCATGTACGGTATAATCCTGACATATTTGAAGGGTGGACACCTATACAAAATTCTATTTGGGTGGTGCCAGGACATTAGCAAAGAAACCTGTGTGTCTCACTCTATTTTACAACCGTCCTGTGTTGTTCCTAATTTCTAATTCTGCCTGTCACTGTAACCCTCCTCCTGCTTTCAGCTCTAACGGGGAAGAAAAGAGCTGCGAAGAAACTAAATCTTGAGCAGACAATTTAATTATACCCAATCCAGCTTTATTTTATTGCACATGCAGGAATCCAATTACCTTCTTAATTTAATCATCTGAGCTTTTATTAGCCAATTCATGTATTTTTTTGGTCAAAAAGGTTCTAACCTCACCGTTTCCCTGCTTGACTCTGACAAATTGAGAACTCAACCGAAAAGGAAGCATAGGGGCTCTTATTTTTGGTGGTGAGTTGTAAAGGTCAAGTAGAAAATCGAGGTTGGGATAATATATGCCATCAATTTCCCCACTATTTCATTTAGCTTGACCGTTGTCTATCTTCCTCGACAGTTTTAGGTGCTGTTGTATTGATGGAATATATTTTTGACAGACAGCAGGCTGGGCATCACTGGGATCTTGTCCACAGTCCAGGCGGAAAATAGCTGGGCTTGAGATATGAGTTTATTTATTAATTTATCTATTTGTTGGAGTTTGTTGAATAGCCTGAGAAGGGGAAGCTGCTATGAATTAAAAGAGCACACATGCATAGGAAAGTATGACCTCGGAGGGCTAGGGAAATGAAAGGTCTTGGTGCTGGAAGTGTAAATTAGATTTATGTGAAAATACATCATGGTGTTATTTGAAAAATAGAAGCTGTCAGATGTTAATTTGAGAGGTCTCATTGCAGGCCATGGTAGTGGTCATGTTGTTACCACAGAGCAACTTTATTTCCCCTTTCACTGAGTTACTTTTGCTTTAGGATTAAATAAACCACAACTACTTTGTTTATTTTCCTCTTTTTGTCCTGTGGGCATTTAATTTGATTTTGCAGGGGGTTTGACACAAACATACAGAGTGCACACAATGTTTTAGGTCTTGATTTATCTGACTTCACTCTCCATATGCAAATTTGGGACAATGTCTGGCCCATTTTGAAACCTTTAACTCTCTTTTCTTGATTGTTGGTGTTGGTCATTATTTTTTTGCCAAGATGGCAAGACAAAACTAACACATCATACTTGCGCTTGGCTATGTTGATGAGCTAGTTTGCTGTCCCTGGTAGGTGGCTGTGCATCACTCACGAACTCAACAGCAGCATTCAACACTTAAAATAAAAGCTTTGTGCCAGAAATTCATTGTAAGGTACTTCAAAATAAAGTGTGTTTTTTTACAAACTTGACACATTCGCAAGTCACTTGCAGTCCATACAGAATGGACCTGGGACCGAGTTTTGGACCGCGACCCATCAGTTGGGAACCACTGCTGTAGTGCTTTCTGCTGTAATGGGAGTATAGTAGTGAGCAGGTGGATTATGCAACCAGGCGTATATGAGGTATAGCTAGAGGTAAGACAAAGGAATAATAATTGTCTAAACACTGAGGCTGCAGGCTATTTAATACAAAGTACATACATCCAGCTCCAAACGTAGAGCTTAACTTCTTCAACCCTTTCTTTTTGTTTTTTAAATTTAAGATAAAGTCAGGACAAAAATCAGGGCAAGTGAAACATGAAAATGTCAGATGAAAAACAAACAAACAAAAAATCCACCATGTCAAACTTGCAACTGGAGGGAAACATCAGACCAAGAAAAAAAGAAACAAAAGAAATCTCACAAGCATGCAAGATTAATCTCACAAACACAAAAATTCTGACCGAAACACTGCCCCTGTGCAATGCAGGCCCGAAACCAAAACGAGCAGCAGAACATTTGCAATGATTTACGAGGAAAACATACAGCTGTTGTCAGTGCGGTGACAATGGGATCCTCCAGACTCAACCCAGAGCCGCTTTTGTTGATTACTGCATTTCCTTGGAGCTTTCTCAAGGCTAAATGAGCTATAGGATGACTGCCGCTGGCAGAGTGCCCCACCGGAACAGCTCCATCCTTTAACACTCTGATTGATCACATTACAGTTAATTAAATATTGGCAAATTGTTCCCATCCAAGGTTGGGCCATTAAAGTTTACACTCCCGCCACATTTATCACTTTCCATGTCTCTTTTATCACTGCTGCCTGTCGCCTTTTCTGTGTGTCAAGTGGATGATGATGAACGCCCAAACCCTTCATTTCTCTCACTTGTACATTTTTACCTCCTTATTCTCTTTTTTTGGTTCAGCGTCTTACGCTTCCCACTGGCTTTTCATTTCAATGAAGTATGACAGCTCCAATGAAGGAGTGCGCTGCAGTGAGTCTTTTCCATATTCCTCGGTCTGTGTGTAACCGTCAGTATCTCAAAAGGGATCAGGCAAGGGGAAAATGACAGGGAAGAGCTAGGAGCATGAAAATGACACTATCGGGCAACAGCAGAAATAAAACACAATTGTTCAGCTGTCAGCTAAGGTGCTACCCTAATAAACTACAATAATGCTGATGGGCAGGGTTATGCTGCATGTCTGACACACATATGGTATTAAGATGGCTGTCATCCTCACTGACAATAATATATGAGCAGGTCCCCCCTATTTTCAGCTAGGAGTTGGTCTCTTCCAGAAATCCCTCAGGTCACACATAAGGGTGGTGGAAGAGACCGAGTTAGCAGATAGGGATGGACACAAATTGTTGTCCACTTGGGTATGGTTGCAGAGTGATTCATTACTAATGCATTCAGTTTACAGGCCTGAGGGGGAGTGAAGACAGCATATCACCTCTGATAAGCCACAAGGCGCTCCTTGAAAATGAGCCCGTCCTTTTTATTTGGGGAGAGCTGAGTGGTAGAAGAGGATCTGGGCTGTAAAGCCCAAGCCTGTGATTAAATGCACAAGATAAAATCCTCAGACACTTGACGATTACTTATCAAGAGACCGGCCACCCCTATAAATGAGTCTGATTAAGGCTGCAACGTGGTTTTGCGTGGTGTCACAGTGACGAGGTTTCTGGGAAACTATAGCTCACACAGGCTGCCAAAGCAGCACATGTTTATGCGTCCAATATTTCAACTACACAAATACAGTATCTGCAGTCCAGTTTGTGAAATAATTGGTTGAGCAGGGAGGGATGTCTTATCCTATTTCTCAATCTAACATTTTCTGGACATTGTGATTTTGTTGAAGTGACACAAACAGTGTCTCTGCACAAAATGTCATAAAGCACGCCACAGGCTTCAGCTAGGGGGTCAGTATACTGAAAATAAAGTAGACTGTACAATGTGTTGTTGACTACGTCTACAGGTGTGTGTGTATACCTGTTCAGAAAAGCCATATCCAAAGGCAGCACAAAAATTCTGCCATCACAAAGAGGGATGAGGCACTGACAACTCAACATGTTTTCACTTGCAACTTTTTATATACAGAAGTTCAGTCAGAGGCCGTACTCTTCAAATTCTGATGCTCTAGGTACCCCTCAAGCATTATTTTTTAAGATTCTCAGGGACAGTGTGTCAGCTTCTGCTTGTTACATGCAAAGTGTGTTTTTTTTTTTTTGTTTGTTTGTTTTTTGTTTTTAAATTAAAGTTAACATAGGCCTGTGTCACCAAAATGACTTTAGTCAACAAAACTACCTGGCCAGGCTCAGAAAAAAAAAATATAAAAAAATCATGGTTTGGATTAAAATAAGAGTGTTTGTTATGTAACTTTACCTAATAATTTAGTTGACCAGTATTTCATGTGACATATGTAGTAGTGTAGTTAAAAAAAAAAGAAAAGACAAAACATTTTACAAAGGACATGGACACTGATCTACTGGGTGAACAACCCGGTCTCACTCCGCAGTAGTCCGAATCCAGACACTAATCAAAAAAGCTGTCCTTTAACGTCGGCATGATACACAGCCGGTTGCTATTATAGTTTAATGGTGCCCAGCAGTGTCAGAAGGAAACACAGCGGGACAAGAACGAAAGTTAAGGCAGCAAAAGTCCGAGTGGGGCAGGTGGGAGAGATGGTGAACGGGTCCAACTAACTCAAGAGAGCAATATTCACGTCCGGTAAGATTATAAAGCCGAACCCTGTTCTTTTGTCTTAAACCCAACCACATGCATTTGTTGTTGAAAGAAAAAAGTAAATTCATGGTGTTGTACCAACACAGTGCATTTATTTTGAAAGAGAGTGTATGTTAACTGTAAATTTGTGTATATATAAATACATTTATTTTGAAGGAAGACAACGCCTGTAATAGGCAGAACTTGACACGGTTTCCCAGAACTTCAATGACTAATGCACGCAGGGTACATTTCACATCGTATGTGGACGTGGAAAGCCCATGACCAAACGCCAATATGTGACAAGGTTGGAGTGAGAATGTGTTAGGGTGAAAGTCCTGTGTTTCCCTTTCTTGCAAATACTGTCATCGCCACAGATGGGTTTACTTTGGATCTAGTTAAAAGCCTGGTACATTTCATAGAGACACTCAAAGGGTGCCTTGTGCATTGAAATCAAGCTGTAACTTTTAAGTGCCAAAAAGTGCAGTTCCTTGAATGGCCACTTGAGGCCTTTCACCCTTTATTAACTGTATGTGGGGTGAATTTTTTATATACCTCACCTGTTTACATTTAGTTAAGGCTTAAAGCTATGCTTGAGTGACAGACTGTCTGCGAGGTGTCGCTACAGTCTATGAGTTAGATCCACCCCTCGCTCCTCCACAGCTCCACCCTCTTGTCAAAATATGGTCAGTTCACAAACCAATGGGTGATGTCACAATAGCTACCAAGCTGCTGTATATGATGCCCTGGGAATAAGAACAGGTTGGAATACTTGGACACCAACAACATCTTGTAATGTGTATACCCAGTGTGCCTTTTGTGGCATCAAGGTGTAAACTACATTTAGTAAATGGAATATGGCTTCAGATGGAAAAAAAAAAAAAAAAGATATTGGGCATTTGGCCTGTGCAGAGCCTCCTCCCCTTGCTCCCTACATCTTTAAGTGAGTGCTTCTCTTTCATATGTTAATGCATGTTGTTCTGGCACAAATTCAGAAATAGCCTTCAATAAAACTAAAAGACGGTCTACATCATTCTGGTGCCAGGTCAGGCTTTTTACTGTGGGCCTCTTGAGCTGACGCTTGCCAAGATATCACTGAGTGTCATCGCTGAGGACCTGACCTAGCTGTAATAACATTAGTGGATTGTGTGGTCTCATAGTGACAGTCAAGAGTGACAACTGGGTTAATAATGTCATGTGTCTCTATACTGACCATCAAGTTGGCTGCTTGCCACATAGATATTTGCTGTACAGGAGAGACACTGTGGATTACTCAGCAGTTTTTCAGTAAAGGGTGCCTGTACTGTGTTTAAATGACAAAAAAAGCCATCAATAAGAGCGCTGTATTTTATATTCTACTGACCATAAACTCTGGATACCCACAGAGAGTGGATAAACAGAAAAGTCTGCCTTTTCTAGATCAGAATATTTCAAAATATTTCTCTCAGTAAAAAGGTAGAAGCTTTTGCTCTTTTTGAGGTACCGACCCTGAGACCTGACGTTTACGGATATCTTAGAAGCTTCCTCAATAAGCTGCATTTGTAGCTGTGCTACAAATATCTCAATGCCACTCAAGGTAAGAAATAAGGAAGTACATCATGTAACCACAGAGTGGATCAGCAAAACGTAACCGAAGCACTTAACCTGTTTCAGTCATCCAACAGCTCTGTCAGACGAGGACGTCAGTATCGGACAATTCTGCAAAACTGGGAATATTATTCGGGGAGAATTTTGTTTTTTGTTAATGAAGGATTGTGGTGTGAGTTGAGATTAAGTGTTATGGTTAGGGTTAGACGTGCTACATGCCCATTCACCACCCTGACCAGTTTTTTTCAAATCCAATATGATTCAGAGTGAATGCACAGCCCATGAAATATGTCCAGTGAAAATAAAGGTCACATGAAAAGACTATTATTTCTGCCTCACAGTTGTATGTCCCCACCAGCCAGTCAAGCTGCAGTTACACTTTACATTCATGCCTGTCCAGTGTCACATGTAGCCATGACAGATATGACACTTTAAGTGTGGATGTTGCTATTAAGAGGCTACCAATCCTAAAACATGGATGCTTCAAACACATTTTTGACCTGACAGTACAGATGATCTATACTGTCAGCAGTTTGAAGGTGGACAACCAACATTAGTGTCACCAATAATGTCTCCCCTTCTGTTCCTGAGATAAGGCGTTTAATAACAGCCAGAAAAATCTTTTGTAGAACATTATGATTTTGGATATAAAATGTCATCACTTCATGGAGATTAGTGTGAAATTTGTCATAATTAACATGTAAGTTCTTGAGTTACGACCAAAAATACTTGTTTTTGACCACCAAAAAAGTAATCAGTTCATCCGTGAGTCCAAGTGGACGTTTGTGCCAAATTTGAGGATATTCCCACGAGGCATTCTTCAGACAGTGCATTCAAGAGATGGATGGAAGGACAACCTGAAAAACATAATGGCTCCATGATGCATAAAAATAAAACACGTGACTGATTATTCCGTCCTCGGTTACAGTCAGATAAGCATGTCCATGACTCCAGAATGTTCACTTTGACGTTAGCTGATCAGACTCTTTCTGCTCTCTGTTACCATGCGGAAGTCTGACAACATCTATGGATCCCATTTCCTCCTCTGATGCGAGACCAAGACCCTAAGCTATAACGCCAAAGGACACAACAAACTTTCCATTCCCTCAAAAGCATTGGACAAACATCTCCCAACTGTGAGACTGCTCTCAGAAGTCTCCCGACTGTCCTGATGACTGTGGCATTGGGAGAGCGCAGCTTTTCATTGTTGAAACAAATCAAAAAGTATTTGCATACATCAGTATCTCAGGACAGACTGTGTGGATTCTATCCATTGAAAGGATATTGCATCCGAGATGAAATACACAGACCTTACTGCTGAGTTTGCCAAGACAACAAGAGAAATGAGTTTCACGTAATTAATTCGATTTAGCCTAGCGAGTCCATCTCAGTTATTTACACAACAAGATAGGGTTTCTCATAGTGCTGCTGTCATATTAAAATGTGCCAACATGACTGTCAGAAAACTTTCTGAGAGTTGTTTCTTTCTTTGGCTTTAAGTCATGAAATGTGACGACTGTAAATGTTGTTTTTAGGTGTTCATAACACCGTTTAACTTGTGCATAATGCTTATGGATGTGCTGTTTAAGGTGAGCATAGTTGCAGCTTGTTAAGAAGAAAAAAACTGAGTTGCAACACCCAAGAACACAGAAAAAAAAAACAATATGTCAAGAGGACAAAAGGTCGGCTTTGTATATGGCTGATAAAATAATGGGCGTGTGATGAAGCAGAAACCTGATAACATCAGTGTGTGGTCCCTTTGCCTTGCCCTCTACTTTACCTTTGATGCAGCAAACTTCAGCCACACATGAGTCATTGTGGACATTTAAGACTCGCGGTGCGGAGGAGACTGTGGTTTGCCACTGCATCTGTTTGCCACAAAAGCTAAGTACCGTGCTGTTCAAAGAGTACCAGCATGATTATGCCTTAAAGATTTTATGAGCAGTAAAGCATTTTTCTCTCTCCAGGAATCCACATCTAAGAACATATTATCACCCTTATACAAAATGGCTCACAGTGATTTAAAAGATGACTCTACATGTCATTTAACTACAGTCATCAGCATTTTCCCTCGGGATATATGCCTTTCTCCACTCTTATGTTAACACAGTAAGATGCCACGCAGGTAAAGAGTCGGTGATACGTGGTTTTAATGCCTGCGGCTGGGCTCTGATGCACAGATACCGTGTGAAGTTGAGAAGCGGGGGCAGGCTGGAGCTGACGCAAAGACAAAGAGAGACGGAGAAGAGAAGACAGAGGAAAATGTCTTGTGGCCTGTACGCACAGCCTGCAGTCATTCCTTGTTACGCCTTGCTTCTGTTTCTCACCTGACATATACCTTTACTCGTGCTGTACCTCCTGTTGGTTGTGCCTCCATGACATAAGGCCATAACCGTACAGACGCCTCAGGCAAAGATGGGGAAAAAGAGGGAGATGAATAAAAGGGGAATTTCATACCACACAATGGAAGGAGTTCACTGACGGAGGCTAAAAAAAATAAAAAATCTTCTTCTTTCTCTTTTTATTCTTGGTAATGGAGCATTTTACAGCTATGATCCACACCCAAGCGGTCCATTTGTCTGGAAGATAAAATTTAAAGATCTGCTAAATAGTGAGCTGTTTCAACAAACTGAAATCACTGAAAGCGAGAGGTGGCGAAGATGGAGGGACAGAGGAGGGGAGGGGGGACAGAGAGCTTGTGGAGAGGAAGCAGAGACCTTAACTGGAACAGGGGGATGAAAGTATTAGAAGAGAAAGATAGGGGCGGACAATAAAGGAGGACAGGCGTATTGGGGAATAAGCATAGGGGATATGTACAACAACACTGCATGTAAGCAGCTCTTCCCTTTTTTCTTTTTTTCTTTTTTTTTTTAACCCCCCGCACATACTCCTCCGTGGTCGACGAGTGTAGATCACCACTATCTCCTCCTGAGTTGCACCCCCATTTTATGCTCCAGCGGATGACAATAATTTAAGCCTCCCGATATGCAAATATCCTTAATTGGACTGTCACAAGTTCCCAGGCATCGTCAACTTTACAAAATGACTGAGGCTGGGAGCAGATTGGATTTTGGTCGGCCAATCTTGTACACTTAATTTTCAGTAATTTTGCAAGCGTCTCACCACGGGGTCCTGCGACATGCCACTTACAAGACTATCTATACCAGCTGGAAGAGGTAAAGAAAAAAAAATACTAAAATAAGACAACTCTCTGTCTTGTCATTTTCATTCCCTCCCACATCTCTCTTTCTCTCTCTATACCCAATTACTCCCATCTCAACCAGGCCCTTCAATACTCATGCGACTCATCTTGTTTGTACCTTTTAAAACCTCTATGACTGGGAGGCTGGAGCCAGCAATTTTCCCCCCCTGGAGGCTCCTGTTGTTCCCATTCTGTCAGATAACTATATTTTCTTCTGCACTCAAAAGTCTACCGTGTTTAGAAGAGTACGTTTTCTCCGCCTGGCGCAAATCTAATGGCTTTTATTTTTTAAGGACTGGGAGTGCACATGCGTGAGTGAAGTCAGCTAGCACAGGAAAATATTGTAATTCATGAGGATTAATATAATACTCATAATACATGAATATTCCATGGGGTTGTAGCGGCTGTGTTTTCTCTTATGTAACAGCAGAGCCTCGTTGAACTGTAGAGGTGTACAGCCAGAAGCATCCATCTGTGTGTGTGTGTGTGTGTGTGTGTGTGTGTGTGTGTGTGTTCAGGGACAGACAGCAAAACCAGCTCATGCAATATAAACCTAATGCATTTAATGTATTCTCCTCTTAGGTAAATAACCTTGATGTGCAGCCTCCTGGATATTGTCTGTCATCTCGAGGTGATCCGAGGCTATCAATTATCCCTGATGTTCTCCTTTCATGTTTTTGTATAATCTTTGTTTATTTAGAACATCCTCTTCTTTTTTTTCCCATGTTTGCCAGAAGACCATCAATCACGAAGCAAGCGAGTTAGGTGTCAAGTCTGTGTATGAATTTCATTATAACACTGGCAAGAAAACCCCACCTTGCGCGTAACTTCCATCGCCTTGGGGCCAATCCATATTAAGTCATATTTGAAAGCAAAAAAAAACATTCTTGTCGCGTGTCACCGGTTATGAGGGATTGTTAAATCACGTCATAGTGATGGGTTTTTTTTAGGTTTTTGCAATTTATCATAATTTCTAAAGTGTTTTCTTTCTTCGGCAATCATTTTCCTCCCACCTCCACCTATCCACCCACCCAGCCTCCTCTCAGTTAATTGAGTCTTTGATTTACATGCGAGCGAACATGTGGAAATTATATTACCCATGATGACATGAGAAGAAAAGAAGATAAAACACCGGTGCAGGGATAAGAAGCCGAGCCTGATGAGGCTAAAGTGGGCTTCTGACTGCGGGCATCACCGCGACTCCCCAGCGTAGACGGGGGTGCATAAAATCCCCCAAATTCCTCATCTCAATTTAAAAAGAGCACGCTATCCATTCAGTGTGAATGGAGGAGGGAGCGAGCAGCTTCTGCGGTGAGCCCGCCGTTAGGTGATTAAGGCCACGAGACGTTTGGTGGAATGATGTTCTAATAACCTCGATGCTCTGAAATACAGAGAGGGGGGGAGGCCATCCAGGATTTAACTACATGGATGTGGGTGAGGGATTAGTATTAAATTTAAAGCTCTGACTGTCTGTTATGTTTCTATCAAAAGGAGATTTTCCTTTGATTCCCACGTTCATTTCTCCACGCTCTCCTGGGTGTTGTTTAATAACGGCAGTTCATTGCTTTTTCTATTCGGTGTGACAGACGATTTCTTGCCCTTGTGTGAAGATTGTACCCATTCAATAAAAATCAAGCAAGTGAAAGAGTGAAGGATTAATAAGTTAGTACCAAGGTAAATCAAGGAGCCGAGTGGAAAGTCACTGTGGGTTGCTATGGTGAATGCTTTGAATTTTCCACATTCCCTCACAAAAATCAAAAGCCAATGTGTGATACTGCATGTCTGCTGTAAGACAATACAGGACTAAGTGTTCAGATCTTTTACTTCTGTATAATGGCAAGATCACTCTGTGAAAACACTCCACTACATTCAAAACCTTACCTTAGAAATAGCTTGTCAGTCAACGTAAGATTTACTTAAAGTATGACAAGTAAAAGCATTATGCAGTAATATGTTTCCTGTCAGTGTTTTACTGTTGTATATGCTGTTTTTTATTTTCAATAAATATTGCTGCAGCACTAATGTGTACTAGTGCAGTTCCCATTCAAAACATGCTGGTTTGGAACGTGACAATTGCTCGACCTTTGGTATCACTGCATGCAGCCTCCTTATGAAGTGCTTCCTTGAGTCCTGAGCAATACACCTGAGCTCCAAGCAGCTATTAATTTATCATGGTATTTAGATGTGGAAAAAAAAGGAAATTTTGTTGCTATTCTAACTCAGTGTGACCCCCAAAAAAACTTGCAAAGGCCCCAAAGCACTTAAAATATGCAATATAACGTTATATTACCTACTGTATACTTGTACTTCTCCTTTGAGGAAAACATTTTACTTCTACATTTACCCGATGGAGACACTGGTTACATTGCAGATGCAGATTTTACCAAGTAGGGGCACCCAGTAGCTCAGTGGTTAGGGCTGAGGTCACATATACAAAGGCATTGACCTTGCTGCAGGGGCCACAGGTTTGATACCAGCCTGCAGCCATTTGATGCATGCCATCCCCTCTCTCACTTCTCTCCTCACACTTAATCTGTCCTGTTAAATAAAAAAATAGAAGCCAAAAAAAACTTAATAAAGTGTAACTACTAAAATAGGATGCATTATAAGTCATTAAACTTTCCAGCATTATATTAGAATTGAAAGCTCCAACGCGAATAGACGAAGTAAATCTAAGCACATGGTGCCTCACTTTTACTCTTCACTTTAAGTAGAAATTTGAATGCAGAACTTTTACTGTGCTGTATTAATAGTTTTACTCTTAATAGTTAATAGACTTCTTCAGAAAAAAAAATACCATCATCCCCAGTTAGAGAAAGGGTGAAAAAAAGACCATGTCACTAAATTCGCCCCTGAAAAACACACCTGAGTCGCAGCTACTCGTGGTCAGAAACACTTTGACTTTGACTGCTTTGACTTCATCACATGAAGATCCCAACTCGTGGTCAAAAACACAGCTGAAATACACACAGTGAGAGTTGCTCGCCTCTCCACAGAGCCCTGAAGCCCCGCCCACGCCACACAGAGTCACAAAGCACTGTCGGCATGTTGATTCAACAGTTTATTCATATTGAAGAGTTCAGACTGCACCAAATTTTACACTGCCCGTCCTTGTGTGCCCAGCAATACGCCCGCCAAGTGTGAAGTAGATCAGATGAATGGTTCTCGAGATACACAAAGGACAGACAGAGATTCCTTGCTTTATATGTAGATGTTGCATTTTACTGCTATAGACGTTTAAGGTTGAGCTCATTTTAAAACATTTATTTACTGTTGAGTAGTTTCATCTAGAACAGTGCATCATATTCTGAGACCATCACATGTTAGTAGTGTTGCTGTCATGTGAGAACCATGTAACTCTAAAAAAAGTCAACTTTTTATAAGCTCAGGAAAAACAGCTCTGTTTCCAGCCTTCTGATGAGGCTTTTTTTTTCCCACTGATCCAAGAGGGGTTTTAAGGAGTTTAATTAACTTAATAGGAAGGAGAATTTTCCGAACACTTAATCCTTTAGTTTATCAGAAACATTCAAATTCAAAATTACCAAATTTGGAGACACATGGTTTTTGCTGGACCGAGAGGATATGAAAAGTTGTAATCTGTAAAGTAAATGTAGTGGAGTACAATATTTGCCTCTGAGATATGGTGATGTAGAAGTAGAAAATTGCTTACAATGGAGAGACTCAAGTAAAGAAGAAGTACCTCAATATATACTGAAGTGCAGGAGCAGAGTTAATGTACTTACACTCCATCACTGGTCTTAACAGATCCGATCAAAGTTGTTTACAGAGCAGAGTGTCTTATTCTTCACTATTGCATCAGTCTGACCCACAAAGACACGCACACACACACAGTGGCTAAAGCTTGTGTGTCTGCTGGATATCTCTCCGGCTCCAAAGAGGAAACAGAAAAACTAGGTGATGGAATGGCAATGGGAGTATAGGTGGTGGGGGGAGCTGTCAAATATCAAAGAAAAAGGGAGGTCCTGTTCAGAAAACAGACAGAAAGAGGACTGGAAGTCAGATGGCATGTATGGAGATAGGACTGGGAGCCAGATCAGAGATAGTGCAATAAAAACACAAGTATTCAAGGGTAGAGCAGACCTCAAAATATAAGTTGTATATCAAAAGCGCCGTCAAACCCTTTGAAGCGCAGCAGTGATGTACTGGCAAGTGATGAATGTGATATTGACAAACTGCTTAAACATGGATTGCTCTCACGGAGAGCTGCTTCGAAAGTTGAACTTCAGTGGGAAGTCTTTGGAACAACATCCATCCTCTCTCTATCAGACTGTGACGACTCGGAGCAGGCTTTTGGTTCACTTGCTTGTATGTTTGTCTCCCAGGAGGAGCACCAGTTTGTTGACACTTTAATTGGAGGCCTTGAGGCTAGAATGCTAATCGCCGACGAATATGCCAACGGCAAACACATATTAACACAAATGCACACCTGAAAATTTGTCATCATTGTCATTGAACGTGTTCTCTGCACATTGCGCTAATCAGACTTCTCGATCTGACACGGTACTTCTATTTATTATTCAGAGCGATGTAGTGACAGATGTAGTGAAGCACACCTTACGTATATTGTATGTGTTAAATAGTTTCACACCTTATGCTGCTGTTATTATAGTATACTGCTCACTTCATGGAAACAATTTTAGCAACATTAATCAGATTTACAGGTCCCACCTCTGCAGAAATCACATTCTGCGTTAATTAACAGAATAGAGGTGTATCTCGCAGGTGCACGGATATAGCATACCATTGTGACAATGACCCCCTTAAAACAGAAAATGTCACTGTTCTCCTCTAACATAAAGGGCAGGATCAATGTTGTTGGCAGGCTTCTTGTTTTTAGTGTGCCAACAGAGATTTCATGATTTAGCAAAACTAAAAAATACTACTTTGGGCTGTTATCTGTAAACGTTCATTACAAACTAGTGGCTGTACATTTGAACAAAGACGGTTTGTTGCAGACGGGAAAGCCATGTTTTATCATTTAGACCAGGAGTCAGCAGCCTTCAACATCTAAAGAGCCATTTGGGTCCAATAAAAAAAAAAACATATATATATATATATTATTATTATTATTATATGATTATCTGTCTGGAGCCACAATACATATTTGTCCCTTATCTTAAAGGTAACAAAGTATATTCAAATTAGCCTGTCATCATTACTAATAGATCTAAATGAGCATTCATTAATACTTTATACCACAAGGTTAAAACTCTCCAGTTTATGATTATTTGGTAATTTTAACATTGCAGCTTTGGCAGTGAAAACAAACAGATCTGTCCAAGCAATATTAAATTCCTTAATCTCCTCTGACACTATTTCTTTTGTGGATTTGGAATCTGAGCAATGTCGTCGCGATGCGTACGTGTTCCCGAGCTCCTATTTTTCAGGGTGCAATAACCAATCACAGTTGACAGATATCTTCCCCTTCTTCCATAAATATTAAGTCTGTGGTAAATATGGGGAAGTTGGTCATTTTGGTGCAGGGCTGCCAGAGCTTTACATCTGTCCCATGAACAATATGCCCACACACTTATAAAGAACTAGCTTAGCAACCTCAGACGCAACCTGCCCTCGCGCTCTTGAAAGCTGACATGAGAAAGGCACGAAAGTAGTACCCAGCGCCCAACATCACATTCTCAGGTGGTTAGAGACGCGGCATGTGCACGGGCTCTAAGTGGTCAAATCTGCAAGGAAAAAAGCTTTGATATGTTTGTAGTGTCAACAAAGCCACAATATCTTCGTTAAATAGCAGAATTCCAGAATCAACAGAAGCAAACTTACCCACTTTAGCCACAGAGCCTCACAAATCAGTTTCTGATTTCAATAGCTGTGATTGCTTGAGTTTGAAAGCAACCTCGTCAC
>JAPZEB010000024.1:6094176-6106715 GCA_029783705.1 Chaetodon striatus
AGTATCGGTCGATATCAGCTTTAAAATGAACTAATAGCATCAGCTAATGTGCTTAGTCTTAAAAAGCAGTGTATTTCATCTGCTGGTGGGCCATCACAAAAAGAGTATGCATGCATAATATGAAATTTATTCCACAACAGAAGAGACTTGATGATCACTAAAATTAGGTGGAGAAGAAAAGTGGATATATCAATATCAGTTAATATCAATATCGATATTGGTTATCGGTCAAAGGAGTTGTTACATATCTGCATAAAATATTCAATATTGTGCATCCCTAGTCTTAACCAAGTGTTGTTACTCTGCACACTGCAGCTGCCATACAGGGATAATGTTGAAACAATTAATTTTAATAAACACTGGCAATGACTGTTCAAAAACCTTACCATTAAATGTAATCTGGGGTTTTGCAGAGATGCCTGATATTGACATTGTGTCTGGTGACAGAGCTTTTTAGTACCATATAAAGCCTAGGTATACGAAGTTGAGGCATCACTTACTTGCACATTTTCGACTACATCACTTCATGTAAAGCTGTCACAGGAATGGAGGAATTCAAGTTGACGACTGACTGATTTTGTGTTGGCACTTGTCAGCTATTAAAATTATGTGTTTTGACAGACTAGACACGAACATATGCTCCAGCTGAAGTTCCGCTCATACACACGTGTAACTCAGTTCATGAATAAAAAGTAGGCAGGAGTCTTCAGATGTACGTCAAAGTGTGTTTCCTTGATATCTCTATCTGGAGCTTCTAACTGTATCCTCAACCTTATTGTGTTTTCTTTGTGTTTTAGGGTGAGACCAACAGCCCTGCACTTTGTCAGACATAGCCATGCATAAAACAGTAGGTCTATCCATACCAGCGCATTTCACTCTTCCTGACATGCTGTCTTTGTGATTTTGAGGCTTGTAGCTGCAGTGATGGCTGATGTCAGTCTTCGCCAGCTTTCAGGCACAGCAGTGCCACTTTTCCTGTTGTTCCAGACCAGTGAGTGTGGTGACTGTTGCACCCTGGTCGGCAGTCCGAGAGAATTACTGAACAGCTTTAGACTGATAGAAAGTCTAGCAGGGAGACACTGTGGGTTTGTGTTGTCTTATCAGTATTTTCCTATTGAATTAAAGCTGTGAGGTGCTTTGAGGGAGGTACAGATGGAAAAGTCATGTTTTTAAATGACACACTAACATCTATTCTAAATTCAAAGTGTTTTCTCGGTGTAGATGTGTAAACGAACCATAATTACAGCTTTGAAATGCGCACTGTGTGTCACACACGGTGTGAATGTACTGAAGCAGGTGGTAATTTTATGAGCTTAGAAACGAAGGTGTTTTCTGTGTATTACAGTTCTTGCCATCACTGATCCAGCAGCATGATCACAGCCAGTCAGTCATTGTGTGTCTGTGTCTTAGATGTACTGTAATTAAAACCTGGCTGGCCAAATTAATGAGGCTGAACTGGTACCTGTGCACTTTCGTGCCACTCCGCCCCGGCAATTTGTTGGAAGACGAGAAGATTACTGGATAACTGTCTCTGCCTTGAACTGTGTCTGCCTGGTTGGACACCACTACTTAAAGAGGTAGAGAAAAAAGGGTGGCAGCAGCAGTGTTTGTGTGTTTGTGTGGGTTTGTTGGGGTAGCTCAAAGGTGCACAGGGAGGGAGGTAAGATACAAAAAAATATGTGGGTGGTGGTGATGAGAGGAAACAAGAGAAAAGTGAGAAGTGATAGAAATAGCATGGAAAAGAGAGAGAGAGTGCTGTTAGACAGACTGGTGATGTTAATGTTCTTGTTTATTAATAATTTAGCGAGAAATCTCTCTGAGTACTCTCACATGTGAAATCCAGGAATGCCCATGCGCTCTGCCCGCTGTGTGTGTGTGCATGTGTGTACTTTGCCGTTGTGTGGCTGTCAGTCTATTGAGAGCCAGAGGACATATGCTGGTCAGCCAGCTACCCTCCCTACTGTCTCATCATTTCCTCTCTTTCTCCCTGTAGGGTGGCCATTACAGTGAGCCCCCTCAGGCCATGCCACAGTGCACGCACACACTGTACCAAACAATGGGAAAATGTTTTAGTAAGCATATACACATGCACGCTTGCGCACACACACACACACACACTCCCTCTTCATCCATCCATCCAGCCCAGCTCGAGGGCCTTGGTGAGTGGGCTCCAGCCCCGTGCGGCAGCCCCATGCAAGGGCCTTGGCCACATTAGCACCCTGGCGGGAGATAGGCTGGCTGGGCTCGCCAACAGCCTGCAGCTAACGTCCTCCCACAAGAGCTGGCACCCTTTAGAGGAGCTGGAATGGTCACAAAGTGGGAAGAATCTAATCCGGTTTGACTTTTTTTTTTTTTTTGCAGTGTCCTCAGCCACCATGGGGCTTATTTAGGCCACTTTCCACTCTAAATAAATATGAAATATGAGTCCTGTATATGATGTGTGCTCACTGGGAATTATTGGATTAAATGGTTGCAGGGTTAACAAAAAAAAAAAAAAAAAAAAAAAAAAAAGCTGTGATGCAGCAGTTATAGTACACGAAGCCAATTTAAGCCCCTTCACAGTGATATCACATGACAGCTTTATATGGTTTATATCCTTAGTGTAAGTATATCCTGCAGCTATGCTTCCCTGTGCGGATTAACACCTGAGTCATCGTTGACTGCTTCCGTTTGGTCTGAGTTAGCCCGCCTTCACCCCTGTTGCTTTGATCACCCTCCAGTTGACAGCCATTAGGGTTGAAATGTACCATACCTGCGTAGGGGATGGGAGCGTCTTTGTCCAGGGCCACCAGAGGAGGATCCAGCAGAACGATGTCAGTGTTCTCAGTGATAACCCCGTGGTACGATGTCTCAATCCACGGCTTGTGTTTGTTCACTGAGGAGACAGAAAGTGAAGCGTGACACGTCAGTGAAATCCTTTTGCTACCAGCCTTAACATGCTGAGATATACATCTTCAATTTCATTTCACCTGAGAAACTGTCCACAGATAAACAATTTAACTTTTACATGCACACACAGACGCATAGAGTGTACCGCAGCAAGAATACACGCACTGCATTTTTTATTCTGTTCTTGCCAAAGCTCCTACAGCCTCAGTTTCCACAGAACATTCTAATTTTGCTAATCTCCCCCCGCAACCTCCTTTCTCTCTTTTGTTCTTTCTTTCCTTCAAACATTCCCCGCAGGTTTCAAAGCACAGTGCCATGCTTGATCAATGACCACCACTGTGCTGCCAGCTGAAAACTGTATCCAAGGCCAAGTCAAAACAAAGTTCATGAGCTGAGGGCCTGATTAAGGGCCATAATTGAGTAACCGCCCCCTGGGCTGTGCGCGGCACGGTGCCGACCCACTTGCTATTTGTTTACCATCTTATGGTCAAAAGGAAAAGAAGAAAAAAGGAGGTGAGGAAAAGAACTGGAACCCGCAAGTCCTCCTCAGTGCTTTTTAGCTGGGCCAAAGAAAAGGCACAAATTACATTTTTTCGGCCTCAAATTCAAGTTTGTGGACAGAAAATGACACAAAGCGGTGCTGTAATTTGAGTCCCCGTGAGAAACATCGCTCAAAAACAGCACATAATATGTGGTTTAATGGCAAATAAAGCACATAAGCAACAATTATTTTCCATTCAGCAAGGAGGCAAACCAAAGAAAGTGGACTTTCTAAGTGCTAATGAAGTAATCATTGCAGACCACTTCAATTATTCACTGAATTTCAGTAAAAGCCACTTGGCAGTGCTAAAATGTGTACTTTCCAAACAACCCCGACAGACAAATGTTGCCAAAATCTTACTCTATATTGTGAGTGCACAAAGAAGACTTCAAATCTGATTGAACAGCACTCCAACCAGGGGTGCTCGTACCCCAGGGGGTACTTTTGCAGTTGGCAGGGGGTATGTGGAGCAAATTCTGATATCAAAATAGTTGGAGTTTAAGAGGAAAACAAACATCCAAACAGAACCATCCAAACTGTATGATGGTGATCTTTAGAGTCACAATAATCAGTTAGCACACACATAGACTCTGCCCTCCAATGGGCTCTATGGATGATACCCTCCTCCAATCATGAGCACGCATTAGCCCGCTGAACTTTGCACCCACATGTTCAAGAGCTCCTGGGTGTCCTGGGAAATGTGGTGTTCAGGATGTCTATTGCTTGTCTTTTGTCATGGTTAGACCATGGCTCCACCCAGTTTGGTTGCTTACCACATGGGTTGGCTGGGGCCTCCTACTTCTTCACTGCAGCAGCCTCGGTTATAAAGCAGCGGGCAAGTTACGGTGACTAACCTTTAGCCACTCAGGATCAGTGTGGCTGGATCGATGTTATGCCACAACAGGCTGTTCTTCTATCAGGCTCCACCCACTGTGCTGATAGAGTTCAGTAGAGAGCGGAGCCTGTGTAAGATAGAATGAGGGTTACAATATTGTAACCCTAGTTCTATTAGAACAGGAGGAGCCCTCTTTCTAGGGGTCCTGTTGCTCCTACGCCGCTTGCTGAGGAGGGTGTAGGAAGGTGGATAGCATTATGTACTGCCCTCTATGCTGTGGGCTCCTTACATATTCAGGCAGGCACTTCCTGATTGGTCAGCTATGTTTAAGCAGTTTCAGTGGGCGAATGCATGCTTGCGATTGTAGGAGAGTATTACCCAAAGAGTCCAGTAGAGGGTGAAGCCTTTGCAAATATAAGCAGGGTTACAATATCCTCCTGAGACTCTACGTCCTCATATGAGGGCATCACATTTTGGGTTTACTTGACCTTATACTTCATTCTACTTAAGTTAGATCTGTTGTCCTCATTTGTGGACACTTTTTATGGCATCTAGTGGTAGTAAGAGCACAATACACTAATCTTTGTAAATGCAAGATGGCAGCCACCTCTGCCAAGTCAGTGTACAGCCGATCCTGACACAAAAGTGGACAAGGTCCAAAACCTGATCACATTTTATGGTTGAAACTTTTTTTTATTTATGATTAATAAAGTTTGTAGTTTGATATGGCAACAAACGTGACCAATGATAGCAACAGTAACAAGCTAAGACGCTGTCAATTTGGAAGTACTCATTTGAGGACATGGGGCTTCAGTATCATCTCGTTTGTGGACACTAGGACTTATGGCCATCTCATTTAAGGACATTGGGACTCAATTATCGTTGACAATGTCTGGTTATTTATACTTATCTGGTCCTACCGAAAATAAAATGCATGCCAAACTAAAGTTTTGGTCTCAGGAGGATATTGTAACCTTTGTACCAGCTCAAGAAGATTGAGTGCACATGTTTTGCTACTGAGGGTGCATGAAAACTAGCTAAAAGCTTGCGGAGAAGAAAAAGGTTAGCTAAAAGTAATGGATACATGGGTTAAATAGCTGACTTGGATCATCTTTTTTTTGTTTTGTTTCCTGAAAAAAACTTTTGGCAGTTGGTCTAACACAACAGAACACACTGTAACCATACACAAATGCTTGCAAAGATACAACATAAAGGACCAAACCTGATTGATTTTAGAATGAGTTGTGTAATTATGTTTTTGAGGACTCTGGGTAGCCAGAAGAAGCTAATGAGACCTGGGGATAACATGCTAACACTACAGGGATGCATATTCATGAGTGTCAGCCCAGAAAGCATGGCTAACGGCCCCGATACAGTCAGAGGAGATCATTTACAGGGGCAGAGAGATGGGAACACATTAGTCTATTAGGATGTGATAAATATGCATGAGTTTGCTACAACAGTGAGGGACAAAATGATACTGGATTACAACTTTAAATGTCATTTTGGGAATGGATAGCTCACTGATGTTACTGTGCAGGAATTTAAAAGGGATATATGACTTGTATGGGCCATCCCTGTCACTGCCAAAGCTGCCACAGAGACAGACAAACGTGTATTTTGTGTAATGTGTGATGCAGGCACAGACAAATTAGCACACTGGTACGGTATGTGTAATATCTGTTTCTGGAATTAAACAGTCACATTTATGCAGATCACCTTGTCTTTCAGCAAGTGTGTTATCAGAGGACAAAAATAGAGAGCGAGAAATTTGGAAGCAGATGAAAAAAGCTAATCTCCCTCTCCAACTTGGGACAAGTGCATAACCCCAATAAATGTGTAATACAGGCTATAGCACTATTTGAGCACAATGCATGACAGCTAATGAGGAGTCTGGAGAAATGAAGGGCCTCGTCTTCAACTTCATATTTGGTTCTCTCACAGCTTAGGAGCCCTATTGACCTTTAAATCCTTGATGTCGAGGTTTGTGCCGCTCACCGCGACTACTTAGCATTGTCAGGCTGACCTAAATGTTCTCTTATCAGCATTGCTGAAATGTTCTGTGGTGAGAGCACAAAGCGATCCAGCCGCAGTGCTATGATACAGCGGTGAAAATGGGGGCTTTCTCTCGTCATGAGATACATAGCGCATAAAACGCAAGTGGCAGACAACAGAACATCACAATTTAGTGTGATGGTATCTCTGCACAGGTGACCTTTGTGATATCACTGGTCGACAAGATGGAGTGCATCTTTCCATCAGTCAGCCTGGCCTAGCTGCACTGCCGCTGCGGGTTAATGATGTCTCAAAGCCTCGGCGCTTTCTCTGTGTGTGTGGGATGGAATGGTTTTTCACCAAGAGTGATGAGGGCATTAAAGGAGCGTCCACCTCCAGTAATCGCAGCGGTGTCTCGATGGGGTGCCACCTACATGTCAACCCCACCCCCTCCTCCCAACCCACACGTGCAGCACATCTGATCACCGTTGAGAAATACAACGCTGTCTTAGTAGAGTGGGGTCCATGTACTGACAGCTTGAGACATGCCCCTGAGTCATTAACACAAAATGGATGGATACGCTCCTCTCCTCTTGAAAATAATGCAGGCTATCAGGGGTTGAAGAGGGGTGGAGGGGAGCGCGGGGGGTGGAGAAATGAACAAGCCCAACCATCAGTTCCAGAGATTCCCAGAGGAAACATTGCAGCCGCTTACCACGATCGAACCCACGGCTGCGAGCACTAATGCCTTGACACTAAGTGATTAGCTACATACTCCTCCATGGCAACTTGAATCAAAACTAAATACGTTTAATCCCCTAATCAATATGAAGGAAACATGACACCCCGCACAGCCAAAATCATTTCACTCTGCAGGTAGACTAGGGGAGAGGCGTTTCTCCGAGTTGCTCTCTTTGCTAAACTCTTGAAGCTTTGTGTGCTTACGACACACGCCCATGAGAAAACGTGTCCTTTTGGCATTTTGATTGAACTGTGCAGTGCTCAACTACGACTCAGCCTTCAGGCTTCAGACAGCCTCTAATAGGATGTGTGCTTTAAAAAAAAATCAGCAAACACACACACACACACATACACACACGCCAGGGGAAAAAATGCCCGAGCTGCTCTCCAAGTGACCCCAATTTTTAAAAGCAAACACCTTCATTGGCTACTAAAAGCACTCAGTAAATGGCATGCAATAACCTCTGTTTGTGAATGGAGGGAGGTCGATTTGCCGGCGTCTTATGAAACCTTGTGGCTGTTTGGCTGAACATGACAAGCCGAGATGCAATGGCTTTTTACATCTTCAGGACAGAAAGGGAATCAAACGCGCCATTTTCTGTTTCATGTGTTAACAAACAGAGGAAACGGCTCACACGAGATTCATTGTTGTGTTTGCTTATTCAGACCTGAGCTGGGATTCAAAATACCATGACCTTTTGCCACTGTGTCACACAGGGGGAAATCAGCGGGGTGAATTCTGTTAACTGGCTTCAAGGCAGACAAGACCAAAATCATTTTACTTTGTATATATTTACTTTGCATCTCTCTGAAAGCCCATAACCTTATTTCTAACCTTTAACTTTATTGTCTTTATTTCTTTTGATGAAAAGCAACTTGTGTCACCTTTCTCCGCCTTCAGCTGTTCTATATTTGGTGTATTAGATATGTGGCAACTGAATTAATACATTGTGTAACTTCTATATTTTAATAATAACCACAAATGAGTGGAGTTAAAGGCCACAGAATTATTTTTGTTCATCAAATCAATTTAATTATAGGGGTTGAGCGATACAGTTATCAACCCCGTACAGGCTAATATAATCAGGATGTGTGACAGCTGAAAGGTGGACGCTGGAGCTCGGCTGCCCTTTACTGCTGGCTGCCGGTCAGCGGGACTATCTCCCTTCGCCATTTCACTGCCAATTAAGCCGAGAGTCGTGGATTTGACTTGAGGCTCTGAGCATGGCAGAGGCGCTATAACGGCTGATTAATCTCTGACCAGGCAACGGTGCGCCACCGTAACTGTGCTGGCGGGTGCCACCTCTTAACGGGCGGGTACTGCAATCTGAACAGGCCTCGGGGGGACAGGGGGAGGAAGAGAAACAGTTGTAATTAAAAAGAACTCTGTAGGAAATTAAACTCTGATTGATAAGGTCAACAAAAGGGGCTGTGATGAATACATCAGCATAATGAAAAGTAAACGTTGCAGAGACAGTTAGCCATTACTGCGACCAACAGGCAATTACAGCTACACAGCAAGCTGGGAGCTCATGCCAGCTCGGAGAGGCTCAGAGATGCCCATCAACGGGTCACTGCGAATTATTGAGAAACATCCCCGCTCTGCCAACGTCGAGTGGGGGGTGCCTCAGCTCTCTTTTTTTTTCTCTCCCCTCAAACACTCCGACGTTACAGTGATCCGTGTCTTCTTTGAACCTTGGAGATCTTTGCAAACTTTAATCTTCTTTTGCACTCAGTGCACTGGCTTTGTGCTTCACAGAGCGAGCTGACAGGAGCCATCTGCCGGGAGAGGACTTTATTAAATATAAAAGCTTCTAAGTAGATTTCTCGTCTAGATGCATTGAGTCCTCAAGTTCCTGAACACTGATTTTGACTTGAGATCAGTAGACTAAAGAGCAACATATGCAGTCTGAAAGCTAATAAAGCTGACATGCCATTTTTTATTTAGACTGCTAATTTATAAAGTACATGGGCTGACGTGAAGATCATCTTTATCTTTAAAGGTGTATTTAGCAATTTTGTGTTGCATTTACATACAGCTGGGGCACTGACGAGAGACTAGGTGAGACAATTTTTAGCCTCTATTACAGGCCAATCTCAAAAAAACACTGGATCCTACAATTCCCATGATGCAACTCAATAGTGTCTTTCATCAACTCTCCCCACCTGCTAAATGTTTTATGCTGCTTTTCATTCGTAGTTCCACTTTCCCTTGGCCCCCTGTATTACTTAACATCATTTGTCCACTGAGTCCACTTGGAGAGCAGAGGGAATGTAGGTGGGGGAGGAGCAGGAAGGTGAAATAGATCACGCCCACCTGCTCTTGTACACTTTCAGCCTGGGTATTCATGGATCAAACACCAGCTGTAGGTTGAAGGAATAGCACTATACCTGTAAAGGCTTCTTGTGGGGATAATTGCACTAGATTGGCAGGCGCTTGGTCATTAGCTGCAGCAGTTTCTGATTCAGAAATTTCTGTGTATGATCTGTATCATGATTGTCAGAACGATTACTGCTATGGGTTTTTGATATCTTGCAAAACAGCAGCGATCCAATAAATGTTTGGAATAAGGGTTTCACACAAGCCGAACAGCACAAGAATCTATGTTTATATTAAGTGCAGTTAATTATGTGACATTTTTCAGCAAAATATAAACTATCAACTAAATTTTCTTGAGAAACTATCTGCTCATAGGTGAGGGACTTTATGAACATGTAAACCTAGACATATAAGAAAAATTGAACCTGAAAAACATGTCAGATGATGCATTTATTTAATGTAAATATATTCATTATTTAAACGTTTTTTTTTCAGTTTATTCTTCTTCTCCTTCTGTGGTGCTAAGCAACCAAAGTTTTACGTTTTACATTCCTGCCACCATGGATGTATTTTCCTGCACCAAATGCCTAACTGCAATGTATTGTGGGTGATATACCTGTATATGGATGCATTACTGAACAGGCCTACTGGGCACAGGCCCAGGGGCTCAACGTTTCAGGGGGGCGCTGATACTTCACTGGCAAAATGTCACTCAAATAAAAAAGAAAAAACAACCAGAAAGAGACTCAAAATGACCCCAAAGAAAAGTAAAGGAACAACAAAGAGACACAAAATGACTACAAAGAGACAGAAACATCCACAAGCAGAAGTAAAATTAATATAAATTGACAAAACCACAAAGTCTGTGTGCCTTGGTGGTTGGACCCTTTGCATATCTGTGCCCGGGGGCCCATTGTCTCTTCATCCGCCCATGGTCATATTGACCTCTGGAGTGACCATTGTCGTTTACTTGCTCCTCCAGTCCTCTGAGGGTCAGCTTCACTAAGTTAACTTCAGTTTTTCAGATGAATGGAATGCCGCTTATGGTGACAGCGGGGGCGAATGCTGAGGGGAAGTCAACCAGGGCATATTGAACGACTAATGAAACATATCCTTAAACCCCACGCCATCAGTTTGCAAAGCATGCTTGCTGAATAATATTTGAAATTCCGAGACTAATACAATATAACCCTGATGACATCATTAGTAAAGTGAATTATTTCCATTTGATTATTTCCCCGTCAAATTACAAAATATGACCAGCAATAACAGAAAGTCATGAGCGTAATCAAGGACAAAGCAAAATCAAGGACACTTGATGAAACAGCGAGGAGGAGCGATGTAAGGTTATTTCATCGGAATCAGCGGCTCACTATAATAATAAATGCGAAAAATGGTTGGAGCTACTTCACTAAAGCCGGGTGCTGAAAACAGATGACGAGTGAATCTCAGCTTATTTTCCCATCACACCAATGTTTGCAATGTTAAATACAACAAGGAAACCAAAGCGAGGATCAAACTACAACAGCTGCCAAGCTCAACAAATAAATATGAGGAGGGCTTTTTGTGCTTGGGTAGAACACAGGCGAGTTCATTATCCAGTCAGAGCATACAGCAAAGGAAACTGTGTTCCTGCCAAAACACCTAGGTCACAGCGAGGCCGCTCCTCCACAGTCCCTCTCAGACAGTGACACCCTGACCTCTGCTGTGCGCGTTACAGAGCTCCTTCTGCTGTCGTCTCGTCTCAGAACAGCGTCTAGAGGACATGCAGTGGAGACTAAACTTCACACTTTCACACCATCTAAAAAAAACACACACACAGTGTCCTGTGGGATGTGATTGAAACTCTTGACTTGGCCTGAAAATAATTCACCTGTTGGCCCCTGTTTGGCCTTTTGTGGCTGCTATGTTTGGATTTAGTTTCTTGAGATTATAAGCTGTTCGTAGCCCTGGGCAGGGTGAGATGAAGCAGGATCACACGGTGCTTTTTTTAAGGTTTTTTTGAGAGTAGTATGACCTTACAATTCAGAGGCTACCCTGCATTGCCCTAGGTGTGAATGTGTAGGTGTGTAAAACGTAGTATGTAAGCCTGTACATGTCTTTGTACATGTGTGTGCGCTGCTTTTGTGCCCCGCGGCAGGTTGTGCATTCTGGCCATGATCCCAGCACTTGGTGCCTGGCGTCTGTGTGAGTGTGTAGGTGTGAGTGTGTGGTAGCGCTCAGCGGGGCGTTGGGGGAGGTTCAGCAGCCGGCTGGAGAGCAAAGCAGCGTTGCAGCAGGACCCCACAGCCTCTGAGTGCAGACGCCGCCCTGCGAAAACCACCCAGCGAGCGCTCTGACCACAGTAAACAAAACACACAAACAGTCAAGCTCAAAGGTTTGTAGACAAGCAGAACAATTCATAAAGGTGCGTTTATAGTCCTGCGCCGCACAGATGGAAGGACAACACCGAGAGGAGGCAAACGCTGCCACACGTATCAAAGTCCGGATTTATTTGCACCTCAGTGAACAATGGCATTTTTGTTTTGACATTTCTCTCCTTTCTACCCCTCAACATTGTCCCTGCAGCAAAATGATAGAGCCCAGGCAAAGGTCAGGCTTTTATCATGAGCTTGTTTTCTATCCACCTTGGCTGAAGTGCAAAACCCCCCTCTGGAGTCGGAATACACGAGTAAAGAGGAGCTACAGAGGAGAATGGGTAAAGTGCTATACAAATTGTCAGAGCTTGCCTCTGTGCCGTAAGCGACTGTGCAGTGGCGTTACTGTATGTGTTGCTCTACTTTCAGATGGGGACTTATTAACCTGCAGAGATAGGGAAAAGGCTGACTGCACAGTCACTCTGTTGCTCCGCTACCCCCTAGTGCCCCTGGGGAAGAACCAGAAAAACAAATAGAGGGAGAGAAAGAGAGATGTACGAGTGTTATGCATTAACGTACACAGAAAAAAAAAAAAAAAGAAAAAAACTAAAAGCATCCATCCAAATGACCAAGAGTGGATGTATAGAGGCTGAAAATGCACTTTTGGTGCCATTACCCCCAGCTATCATGACCCCTCTTTATCAAATGGCTTCACAGCCACAAATGTTCCCTCTGTGCGTCATTTGAGAGCCATTATCCCGGTCCATTATTGTATGTGCAATTTGAGATATGGCATTTACAGCTTCCTGCTTCTCTCTCTCTCTTTGACACACTCACACATGCACACACACACACACACAC
>JAPZEB010000024.1:6109921-6138621 GCA_029783705.1 Chaetodon striatus
AGGCAGGGTACACCCTGGACAGGTCACCAGACTATCACAGGGCTGACACATAGAGACAGACAACCATTCACACTCACCCAGAGTCACCAGTTAACCTGCATGTCTTTGGACTGTGGGAGGAAGCCGGAGCACCCGGAAAGAACCCACAATGACATCAGGAGAACATGCAAACCCCACAAAGAAAGGCTCCCCCACCCTAGGAACCCTTTTGCTATGAAGCGACAATGCTAACCACTGCACAACCATTTTCGAAAAACCTAAGTTTCCTTCCTTCCTTTCCAAGTTGGGCTAAATTTTGATGAGGGAACAACTGGCTCGCCATTTTCAAAGGGGTCCCTTGACCTCTTACCTCAAGATATTGGAATGACAATGGGTTCTGTGGGTATCCACAAGTCTCCCCTAAACTTTAGAAGGCTTGTTCCCTGTAAATATTCCTAACAATAAATGTGCTAGTTCAAAATAAAGCTGTCTACTTGTCTTATTAAGGAAAAGGACAACCAGCCTAGCTGAAGAACAATGAATCGCCTAACATGTGAAGTGATGAGTAATACATTAAAACAGGATTGTTATGGAACGCAAAATGTGAACAGCAGCTGTAAAAGTTTGTGCGCATCAGATAATTAGTAATATTAACTTTAAAATAAGTAACCAAAGGATATAAGTGTGTGATTCCTAACTCATATATTGGCATTGTCGTCAACTAGCCTGTCCTACAACAGCATCAGCGATTTCCTGAAATTCAGTAACAGCTTTTGGTGTTGGTGCCCCACACCAAGATGTTCAGTGGCCCCATGACACATCTCTGGGGTCACCACTGACAAGAGGCCATTCACTTCTCAACCGATCACAGCTTAAAATCACACTCACCCTCAACTGATCCAAGTATTGATAAAGAGTTTTCCACTGATTTGACATTGAGCTTCTATACCACGACCAGGCTCCAAGGGACAGCTGGACAGTCTTTCTCATTCCACATATTTCTCCTCATCTAAACTTGGCCCCTAGATTACCCACAAAGCAACTAGGCCACGGACTTTTTGGTTTAACATTCGGGTTGCTGGCCTGCAGCCAAGATCAGGAGTGGACTACAGAGGTCAGGTGCGCTCTCTTCTTTCCAACTGCATACATAATTATTGTTCATTTTCAAACTTAAGCCCCAAACGACATGGACTTCAGTGACATCACTGGAGGCCATGAATATGATTTTGTAATCTTGAGCCACAAAAGGCTTTATACAACTTTTTAATTTTGTAAATATGCATTATTTCTCAACAAGACCTGTGAACAGACCTTGATGAGTTAAATTACTGGAGCTCCCCTCTGCCTTGTAACTAGGTTGTAAGGTGCAAGCGATTCTCACTAAGTTGTAGCTTAACCTCCACACTACACTTAAATTAAACTGTGATTGAACTGATGCAACAGCCTGTAGAGACGCTGATCCGGCTTTAGCTGGCATAAAAATGGTACAGTCTTTTATTATGTGTGGATTGTTGGCTTCATAATTGTGTTAAAGCCCTGATGGCCAACAATGTAACTTGCCTCTAGTCAAAGAAAATGGATGGACGACCATAAACTGGGCTCTGGAGTTTAGTTCCATGGAAACACACACATGCAATTAAAACAAAACCCTTTGTTTTCTCCAGCCACATAGTTACCTTCTTTAACCTACATCGTACTGCACTGAATCTTTAAACCCACACCTTGTGTTTCACCTTTCCAGCACAGTCTCTTTTCTCTCATGGTTGAGCCTGAAGAGCTACAGTGCATGACCACGAAGCCCCGGCTGTGAACTGTGAGAACAGAAAGGCCTGGAAGGCAGCGATGTACATGAAAGGGAAAGGTGCTTCGAACACACTTTAACCTCCTCCGTATCTGAGAAATATGTGCCCGATCACACACTTAAAATGTCTCTCTCACACACAAGCACACATAAACACCGAGGCGGTAGCAGCTGATCGGGATTGGCTGTTGGGTATGCTTTGGACATGTCTGACATACTGACAGCTGCTTTCCTATCTGTGGGAGATGAAGGCAGCAGGAGAGTTATCACCTCCCAGAAGACTGATCAAGGAGATACACGGGAAGGAACACCTGAGTGTGTGAGACAGGATCTCTTCACACTGCTTGTGTGTATGTTTTAAGCAGTGAAATGATACGTTAGGCCTCATGTAAGTTACAGCAGTACTTCACTGTTTCAAAAAGGTAACTGCAGTTTTGGTATTAAAAAAAAACAAAACAGTAAAATCAGCACAATAGCAGACATTCAGCAAACACACCCACAGTACCACATTATGCATTGCAGAGCGCACTTCTGTCCCCTTGAACACTTTGACAAACAATAATTGTGCCATCCCTCCCACTGACCAGCACTCTTCAATTCATGGTCTCTGTCTGCACCTTAATTCCAACCCACTGTATGAGGCACTTACATAAGTGCTAAAGCAATCAGTTATTTAGAAAAAAAAAATTACAATATCCTCTCAACCTCTTTTTAACCCAGCCGAAGTTTAAGTGGCTTTTCATTATACTGAAGAGAATGAGAGCGAGGGAGAGGAAAAAAAACAAAAACACATTGTTTATTGCACATAATTTGATGAAAAGTTGCACTTTGTTGTTTTGTGAGGGAAATTAATTCAGGTGGAAAACACATCGGGGTTCAATGGATTAAGCCCTGCATCTGTTTGTGTTGTATTGTACTGTGGGAGCTCTGAAAAGGCACCTGCCTTGTAATACAATGTAAAACAAGCCTCCACCATTTCACAGCACCAAGGCAAAAGCATTTCTGTCTTATTTAGCCTTGAGATCTGTGTTTTTTTTTTTGTTTTTTTTTTACCAGTGGAGCTAGTAAATAAAAAGCCAAATTGCCAGTAGCCAGAAATGGAACAGCGATAGCTGGTGAGTAATGGGGGACTCGGCAGTATGTATGAGGGAAGTGATTTGGGCTGTTATTGTTGCTCTGCACTGTGTTGGTAGCCTTGACTTGAAACAAAGAGCCGCATCAGCAGCCAGTGGAGGAACAATCCTCCTCACAGCTCTGACACACACACACACACACACCGAGCAAGCACCCACACAGGCACAGGAACACAGAGACGCGCCAAGATAAGGATACGTATAAACTCTATTTAAAACTGCTACCAACTGTCGGCACCTTCAGCCATTAAGATGAAAGATGTGATGGTTTCAGAAAGAGAAATGTAGCAATGAACTGGAGACAACCTTGGTGGGCTCATTCATTGGCTGTCTGACGCCATCTCTTTGGGGAATTGTGGTTCTCCTGGAGCTGTGAGGCCAGACGTTCAAACACACCCACACAAAAATACTGTAAGTACACACACATAAAGAAATTCATTCATCCAGATCATACAGGCACACATTACATAGTATGTTCTGTGGAGCACAAACAGCACGCCACACGCATGCACATTAATACCACAAAATTAGATATTCATCACTTTGAAAAGATAACACGCTTCAAATCAGTCAATCAAACTTTCAAACAGGTTAGTGCACTTCAAAGTCCCTTAGAGACAACTGACAAATACACAGCGAAACTGAACTCTAATACACACCAAAAATTACAAAAATATAGGGATTAAAATGTGAAAAAGAATGATAAAAGGGAAAAATTAATAAAAACATTAAAAAAAAAAAACATCAAATAGCAGCTAAAACGCTTTCTAATCAAAGGTTACGTTTAAAGATATCAATACTTTCAGCTACACTCATCCTTGTGTAGACTGTTCCAAATTAAGTCTGACTGTGAAAATAAAATTAATTTTGGAGAACATCTATCATACTGATTAAATTAAAGTTGGAGTATTTTTATGTCTGAAAGCTTTACTGATTAGTTTGTAGATTTGTTTTTCTGTTAATTTTTTACTTAAATGTGGTACTTTGGAGATCTGTTATAAAGAGGAACATTTCGGTTCATTACAGCTTGGAGTATATTTTTGTAGTCTTGGTCAAATATCATATGATATCAGATATGATGACACTGAAGTCAAAGTAATGACAAGTAGGAACGTGGATACAGCCCTGCAACAAGGTCAGACTGAACAAGAAACAATAAGCCAACAGTTTAGCTGCATCAGGTAAAGCAGTGGTACTAAACCTGGGGTCACGACCCCCACAAGTGATTGCAAGACAAACCTGAGGTGTCGCAAGATAGGGAATTAAAATTGTTTTTGTTGTTTTACATGGTCAGGGCTCCAAAAATTGGTCACATGGCCAAAAAGTTTGTAAAACACTGACATAAACCTCATTTTTTTGGAGGCAAATCTGAAAGTGAGTGGACCAGAAATGTCCATAATAATTCCTTATAGCCCTTTTCCGACAAATTAACTCTGGTTCTTGAGCCAATTATGTGTAGGATTCTTAAACCTTGGTGCTTTCCAAGGAACCACCCTGCATTTCTGCCAGTTTTAGTGGAGCAGTTGTAATCAAGGATGTGTCATCAAAGAAGGGCATTTGTAATGATAGCTGTATTGGTAGTTTCATGAATGTTTGGTGAGGTTTAGGCAGGTAGTAGGAGGCAGGGTCAACACGGACGTCACACTTGGGAGTTGGTGGTATTGACTCATGAGCCGCTATTAGCCGCACTGGGAGGGAGAGCTGGAGAGGCCTTTGAGCTGAATGGGCACCCCACGAGGAGGATGCTGAGGGCAAGACATTCTGAAGATAAGAGGAGACTGAGAGTGTCATCAAGAATTATCCATGTAAACACACATTTACTCTGAACAACCACAAAGAAGAGTGAGCTGGCCGACTGGTCTGACGGAACAACACCCAAAGGGGGTCCAGCAGAGTTGCCTGGTCCGAGCCAGCTGATCACGAGGAGCAAGAGCAGTGGCCTGGAGGTGAGTTAACCCACCCAGGGAAGTCCAGGTAAATTTTTCCCGTCTAGTGCAACTCGAAGGGAGAGGTGATCAGTTACAGGCATGCTAGCCTTAGTTGATTAGGTTTCACGAGCCAGGTTTAGCATAGCATCTCAACAGTGTTAGACAAAGCACAACAGAGGTAAACAATAGCAGCAAGATGGCAGATTGTATAAAGTACCTGCAAGCTTTTGTTCTGTTTTTACAGATATTTGTTTTTATCTAAAAGCCTGGACCAACTAATAACAATAGGAAGAAGGCTGTAACCTGCAAGACTACATCCACTCTTTCCGACCTGTAGAATATGACACGCCCACTGATGTCCTTGCGGTTCAAACTCTAGGTCAAGGTAAACCTGCTATCTTTTGCTTCCAGCTGGGAACCAACCTTTCAGGCTCTGAGGCAATTTATTTTTGGTTGTAATGCTCAGAACGGTTCAAAATTTGGTGCGCAAACCGCAAAGGAGCCCATTCAGTGTTGGTGGAAAAGGGGAAATGTTTGAGGGTACAGTAAGTTACATCTGGAGTGTCTCTGAAACAAACGCAAGGAGCTGCAGAGTCTGTACCCTCATCATGATTTGTCAGTTTTCAGACAGAGGAAGTGCTGTGGATATGGAAAGCTTAGTGAGTGAGAGCACAAAAGCTTAGATGCTGCTTATATTGCACTCTCTGAATAGTCCCACATATGGCATGTGGCTCTTTATCCCACACGACCAGTTGGCTAGCTCAGAGGCCAATCATTTCTGACCTACAGCTGCAGACGGCCGGGTGGGTGGGGCAGGCAAGCTCACACACAAACAGAAATGAGTGGGGCTGTCAACCTTTCGGAGGATAAGAGAATCCATCAGTACGGCTATGGAAAAACAACATTTACCTTCTCAAGAAAACACATCCAGACACAGTGCAGACAGATTCTGCCCACACGCCGAAGCCTCCTTCATTCATGTCCATCTATAAAGACTTCTATTAGAATTAGACCATTAGCTTAGCCCCTCCCATGAACAGCAATTGTCCAACCAAAGCTTTACAAGCATAGCAAACATAAGGAGGCCTGTTAAGCTTTGTTCTTACTTCCCTTTTCCTGTTTTTTTTTTTTTTTTTTTTTTAAACACCATCCGCTGATGAGGATGCTCAATATATCCTAAGTCCCAAGTCCTAAAATACCAGCGCTTCGTAAGTGGTACTATATGTCAAGTATGACGTTCTAAGTACCCATCCAACATCAGTTTTGGACACTCTTTTCAAAATAAAGTGAGAAAGTTTGAAATAAAGTTTCAAAATAAACTTCCATTTTCACATGAAAAGGTCTGTTTCTGCCCGTTAAATGCATAGATTCTTCAAAATAAACTTACAGCATAGGTTTACTTGGCTTTTAGGTTTACCTTCTGAGGTTTAGGCAACAAAACTATCCACCTCCACTCCCACCCATCCACAATATGTTGACTTTCTTGCATAATATACTACATAAGTTGCTCAAAGCATCAAATCATGATGCCACCTGGCACATACCAATGCCAAGGGTGCTTTGGTGCATCGGTACATCGGCATCTGAACACCATGTTGTTATAACAATAACTTGGTTGACTTTTGCTTTCAAATGGAACACAAACAGCGGCCTGTGAAAGTCCTGAGTTTGTTGGACCTAGCCACCTCCCCTTCCACCTGCCCGCTAGCTATGTGTGGACACAAAACATGACACCATCCAGCACGTGTCATCCACCCACGTTATGGGTGCCTTGGTGCGTTGATACTTGACGCCAAGGACCACTGCCAGAGCATCAGTATTTGCCAAGTTGGGTGTGAGACAGGGTTGGGAAGCTGCACTTCTGCCAGGGACATGTAGCTTAGCACAGGACCATGTAAGTAGCAATCAAGTGTATATTTAAGACCCTTTTCACAAGATTGTCATTTCAAAACATTTCAGCTGGAAAACATGAAGAAGTTGGCTGGCAACAAGATTTTCAAACAACTCATCAGATTAACATTAGCCTAATTGGCTCGCTGCAGCTGACAACATTTCCTGGCAGCACTTTTCATTTAAGCTGACAAAATCAGCAATTGCTTGTTAGAAATGAGGGGTGGGTCAACTGGTGTTTTCCTGTTGACCAGTGTCAAAACCTTATTACAATGATGACTAAAGCTACTTAAAAAGTCAAAGGGGGTGAACGCTCACTCTGTGTACAAATGGTCCTTTTCACACAATTTGACCCGATGTTGTTGTTTTTTGCTGTTTCTCCACTCTCTCTTTTCTTTCTTTTGTTTCCACCAAAGATTCAAATTCACTCTTTGCTATTCACAAGTCCCAGATTACACAAAATCAATTGACTGCAATGAAGTAAGAACTCTGCAATTCTATTACGGCCCTCCTAGCTCCAATCCAAATGGCTTTGATTTAAATGGCTTCGCTTTGGGTTACACCCATCTCAACCTAGCTCCAATTATTTTGCAGAGGCGATGACAGGTCAACAAAGGCAATTACATCCCAAACGGCTTTAGGGAGCTATTTCCAACACAGAAAAAAAGGAGTAATTTCATTGAAATAGCTATGATTATTGAAATGTCCTTTACTGCCAGTTTGAACAGCTTAAATGTTTTATAATTTGACAACCGCTATTCATTTGCTTCTAAAGAAATCCTGAACCTATTCAGTGCTGCACTGGATGGGACAAAAAACAGAAGAAAACACAAATTATAAATAACTTTAGAACTTCTTAAAGGAATACTTACCCTTAAAATGACCATTTGTATATCAGTTAATCATGCCGTGTTACCTTGAATTCATGTATTTAAAACCTTTTTGTATGTCTCCATGGAAAATGGTGAACATATTGATTTACTGATCGATAAGGGACCATGTTTAACAACAGCAAAACTATATCAAAACATCAATTTACAAACTATCACCCTACTTGTGCATTATAATCCAAGCCTCACTAACTCTGTCGTATGCTCAGTACTTCTTAAAAATATACATTTTCACTCAAACCTTACTATTTAAAACTGAACTGAAAGTGAAAGCTGTCAATGCTCTCTGCAATGCATGTGTTTTGGAAGTACTGAGGGAACAACTGGATAAATGAGACACAGATTATACTGCATTAAACTGAGTTGTGTGAGGGTTTTTAAATAGATTTGTTGGTGATACTTTTGTTGTTGTTAAACTTGGTCCCCAATCAATCAATATGTTTGCCGTTTTCCGTGGAGGCGTGCGAGAAAAACAAGGTTTCCTTCACAAATTCAAGGTAATATGGCATGACTAATTGATATACAAACGGTCAGACTGTGGGTAAAGTGTTTCTTCAAAGTGAGCATATATTGAAATCAGTTGAGTCTACAGATACCCCTCACACACTCTCTCACACACAAACAGGAAGCAAAACAGAGAAAATCAAAATCCCAAACTAAACATGAAGATTGATCACTCTAATGCATCTTTCTCGTGGCACAGCAGAGACAGCTCAGCATGTTCTTCATCATTCACAATCAATGGAAAATGCCAGAGCTGAGAGGCTGGATCTGCCGGTGCGGAATAGCACTACGCTGGCCTCGAGACTCGGTTGACAGAATGCTGAGAACATATGTATTACTTACAAAAGCTACTGTCTAGTAATCAACTAGAAGAATGCTTGTGTTGTCAAGTGTGTGATAAATTGGACTGAATACCACAAGGGAAAAGAAACCTATTGTGCTATAATCAGCCCAAATGATATTTGGTTATGAAAAATGGCTTTAATCTAGAGCCAGAGTCTGCATAATGGAGCACAGCCATGCGCAGCATGAGGCTTTGGTTTGGTGAGGCTACCACCTGACACTGGCCATTTGCTAGTGTCATGGCTGCTGACGAAGATGAACGTTTTGCAGAAATAATTAAGCTTCTTCAGACAGCCAAATTCTAGATTTAGAGCGCATTAGGCTCTTAGCCAGCTCCATTTCAACACATTAGGGATACTGCATGCATCACGGTGTGACAGTCTTATTGTCCTGCTGTGACCTAACCATGAACTTCAACACAAACCTCTGGGCGACCCCCATAACAATGTTTACAGTCGACCCTATAACAAGAGAGAGCGGGATAACCCAGGCTGATGACCTTCGAGGAAATAAAAGCGAGTCCTTGCACCTTGCTGTAGTATCCATCACATAACTGCAATGAAATGACATAACCCATTCTACAGGCAGCTCTGTAACCATTTTTACAGCCACTGCCATAACACGGTTCACATACTGTATCCCTGGTCTAGGTCTGGCCCAGCTTGACACATCTGCTCCCATCCACAGAGCGAAGAGCAGCGTCCATCAGTATTCTGGGTGAGGTCTGGTCCCTATGAATATTTGAGTTGCTCGCAGACTCGCCACCGAGGGCAGCATAAAGATGCTGGCTGCAGTTCAAAGGCCTCTTAGCATCAAAAGGAATACAGGGTTGAAGCAATTTCAGAGGAGAAGGGGAAGAACAAGGGTGTGCAATGGCCAGTTGCAGAGGGGGTAAGGTGCAGGAAAAGCCCAGTTAAGATTAGTAACAGGCTATTAAAATAAAATGGAAATGATCATCTTTTCCTGTCTGTTCTTTTTTCCACCTCTGATCCGAAGCATTCACAGGTGTAAACAACAAATACATTTTATTGGCAGCTGTTAAAGATTTTCCCAAACTCAGCACAGTAATTTCTGAGCTTGCATCCAGTGGTTGGTATTCATCAATCATCTTCAAGCTCGAGCGTTGGTCTGTTGTCAGCTCAGGTCATTCAGGTTAATGTGAATACGATGATCAAAGTCAGTGAGTCGGTGATTCCGGCTCAGCACTCCTCATCTGTAAAACTGGATAAATATCAGCTAATGTGCTCATGGTTAGAGGCTAGCTGCATAGGCTCATCAGAATTGTGTAGCGGTGCATCTACTCATCAGATGCACACACAAACACACACGGAGTTGATTAGAGAAAGGTCAATCCTCCTTCTGTCTCCTCTGCTGTTGATACTGCCACATTCAGGCTGCGTATAAGCCATCTCTCTCTCACATGCAGACACAGTGGTGGAGATTTGAGGGCTTTGAGGGGAATAAATTTACCCACAAATCCAAATATCGAATCAAAGAATTCACAAGTGTTGGAGCAAGAAGGTGTGGGAGATTGTAAGGTGGCACTGGTGGCTGATGCATCGGCTAACACGTGTGTGTGTGTGTGTGTGTGTGTATGTGTGTAGGGGGGCTCCAGGTGTGAAAAAGATAAAAACCAAAAGCTTCATTGACCCTCTCTCTAGTTTGTCTTGCCCGCTCACGGTTTTGTGAGCATCAGTGATGACTTTTTTTTCTCTCGTTTGTTTGTTTCTGCTCATTCTACCCAGCTATTCTCTGTGACGAGATTTAAAAAGAAGAAGAAACTCTGTCCTTCATTCTCGTTACTGGCAAAATAAATATATTACAGCTACGCATGATCAGACTGCAGTGAGGGAGACAGAAGGGATGAGTGAAGGGAAAAGAAAGAAGTGAGAGAGAAACACACTCATCCATTTTTCATGGCTCCTCGCTGCAGCTGAACCTGCTGGACCGAAGAGAGGGAGGGAGAGAGGTGAATAGGAGAAAAGGAGGGAGGTTTTTTTTTTCTTGATACAAGCTAATCTTCACTTTTTTTGGGGGTGTCCTCGCATGTTTACTAAACTCCACTAGGAAGGCCAGACGGAGGGTTTTTCTTTTTCAATTGACGCCTGCTGCAGCAGCTCTTTCTTCAAGGTTTCTTCTGCTTGTTGTAAATTAATCAAGTCAACTGTTTTCTGAATTCTGTATTCGACTACACTTGTAATTCTATAAATCACCAATCACTCAAAAGAGAGCTCGGTTATTCAACTAATTCAGTGCCCAAGAGCGGTGTAACATGTGTGCACCGTGTAGCATGTAGCTGTCCACAACGTCAGCATGCATTTCCCATATACATAATTCAGTCTGCTGCTTGTGCAATGTCAAGCTGCTGTCAATCACGTACTGAGAACCACCCCGAGGGCAGGTTTTGGAGGTCACGTCAGGAAGACGGTCATCAATGGGAGACTTAATGAAAACAGAATAAGCGAAATATAATCCAATCAGTTCCTCATAACCGCTGTTCCTTAATTGTTCAAACTAATCTGATTACAATCTGATTACAACAGTGGAGGCCACAAGACCTGCAAAATGATACCATCCGATAAAAATCTCACGCATTAGTCGTAGACCTATTCTCATTTTTTTATCATTTACATATCTTGCTATCTTTCTTTCAGCGCTGGTGTGTGTGCGTGTGTGGCACTAGAAATCTGGATAACCTTTCAGATGATAATCTTTTTCCCCATGACTCACACATTTCCCTTGCTAGATTATGTTAATGCAACATTTGAGCCAGTCAATGAGAAAGAGACAGCCGGCCCTATTTTTGTGAATCGCTGGTGCATGACGCAGAGTGCAGTTGACAAAAACAATGCCAAACTGAGTAGAGAATGGTTACTATGTATAGAAATGTTTGTAGCCGAGGCATGTAGCACAACTGTGAGTAAAATTAGCAGCAATGTAGCCTATAACAGTGAGGGTATGGAGGATTGGCACCGCTGTCTCTGTTACCGCTTATCCTTGGAGATCCTTGGTTGCAGGGGGGCTGGAGCTGATCCCAGCTGACATTGGGCAAGCAACAACTACAGTCTGGACAGGTTGCCAGACCATCATAGATCATAGAGCTGACACATAAAGACAGACAACCACTCACACTCACAGTTAACAACATAATCTGCATGTCTTCAGAATTGTGGGAGGAAGCCAGAGAACCTGGTGAAAAACCCACGAGAAGATGCAAAGTCCGCACAGAGGGGCCCGAGCTGGTCAACAGGTTTAAACCCAGAGCCCTCTTGCCTGGGAGTGACAGTAACCACTACACCACTGTGCTGCCAGGACATCTTATCCTCTTTAAAAGTGAAGCATTGCTTTGTGACAGTTTTGTAATGGAGAGATTCCAGACCAGCCTTTCCTATTGTTGATTTGAACCATGCTAGCAGCTTGAAACTAGAAACGGTGATGTCAGTCTGTCAGCTCATCACTTTGGTCTAGACTGAAACAACTATTCGATGGATTGCTATGGAATTAGTACAGACAATCATGTCCCCCAGAACATTTCTCTTAGAGACTTTGGTGATACCATGACATTTCATCCAAGGCCATCATCAGGTCAAAATTCCAACTTACTTGTCCAATACTTTGGTTTATGACCAATAACCAATACCAATAAAATACTTGCTAAGGACATTCTCATCAGCCTCAGACGTGGTGCAGTGCAATGTTTAGTGCCAAGTAACAAATGGAACAGGGTAAACATGGCAGCTAGATCTCATCATGTCACTGAGCAACTCGCCGAAATATGGCGCTTGGTCAATGACTTCCAGTGTCAGCGCCACTGACAAAAAAAAGCTGTGCTTTCACATCGGCATGATGAGCAGCCGGTCTCCATTATAGTTCAAAGGCGGCCGATGACATCAAGGGGGACACGTGGCGGGCCAAAAACAAAAGTTAAAGCGGTGGAAGTCCGAGTAAAGTGGACATGAGGGATGGTGGATGGGTTCCACAACCTCCAACATTCACCTGTGAGAGCGGTGTTCATGCCCCGCAAGATTATTAAACCAAAGCAATGTCACATTAAGTGGCTGGTTGGACTAGAAGTATGATTCCCGCTTTGGGTGCGAGAGTTCAAACCCCAAGAACTTCCCTGGGGATAAATAAATATCTTGTCATAAGACAGGTCTGTTTAAAGTCTGTTTGTTGGCAGACCTAACAGATCTGTCTCTACTGCAAAATGAAAGTGCAACTTGTGCAAGAAATGTTAAAGCTATAGAGATAAGGCATGCAGTTATTGCAGCCCAACTTTGGATCAACATACAGATTCAGTGCTTTTGGGAATTTGTTCAATAAGGTAAAGTTGGACAAAAAATAGAAAAATGTCCTCTTTTGCCACCTGACAAATATTAGACCAGTATTCCCTTTTTTTTTTTTTGTAGCCCATGCTTGATCGACCATCTCATGGGAATATTATCTGGCCCTTGTTAGCTTGGAAGATATTCAAGTTTCTTTCTCCGGTCAGTCATTACTTTGCATTTTGGCAGAGTCAGGTTTATTCAAAAAGAGCTATAGCTAGTTGATAGCTGCATAAAGCTGCAGAGTTTGATGTTGATTCTCAGTGCTCTTCACAGCACTAGCAACACTTGCGTCACAGGGAATCAATGCTCATGCCAAAAATATTCCTATATGATGCTTGAACATAAAAAACACTACGTCATTTAAATGCAACCCCCATTTCACTGTCATACCCCTACCACCCTTGTGCTATGCCAGGTGTGCAGGGCACTGAAATATCAAATGAACAGGCAGGTGCGTTTCAAGGTCACCAAAATGCCAACATGCTTTAGATCTGCAGTGTTTGCGCAGCTAAGAAACTGCAGTCCAGATATGTAAAGCAAGTAAAGGAGACACTACAGTATGTAAAATGCATATAACGTACGTTTATCTGCTATTTGTAGCGTCTCACAGAGCAGTAGTATTTGTCGGTACAGTGGGCCCATGCATAACCATGTAAGCCACCCTATCTGTGTGCATATGCACGCCTCTAAATGTGGATGAGAGACTAGTTTAATTAGAGTCTGATTACGCCTCAACATCTTCCCCTCAGCTCTCTCTTCTTCCTCCCCCTCTCCTTTCCTTTTTTTTCCTTCTTCCACCACTTTCCATATTACAAGGCCTCTTGTTCCTTATTAATGAGATGCATTAAAATGGATAGACTACCCTGCCATCACCACTCTCCCCCACCACCACCACCACCATCTATATTTCTTCCCTTGAATTTTAAGGCATACCATAGAGTTCATTCGCTGCCTGTTACCGACCGTGTATCCATATTGTCCTCCACTTCATATTCTGCAGGCGTCGCCACTGCAATATCCACACTGCACTACATACGATCCCCAAAGGAGCCTGAATACCAGTTAATCTCTAGTTAAAGGAAACAATTTGTGTGGAGGCTGGATGACTGGTGCACTGTACCAGTGTAATAATTGCTGAAGTTATTGCCGCGACACAACAAGACAAACTTAGCTTTGGGAACTTGGTTTAAAGTTAGAAACTTTAAACTTCAGAGGAACTTTCTGTAAAATCAGAACGACGAGGCAGAACCATTAGCTGCTTGGTGTAATTGAACCGTTTTACTCTGATTAGGGCTTTAACAACCTTGAAAGTTTCCAGCCACAGAGAGTAGTTTATCAGCCATTTTCTACCTTGTGCTGATTTACCCTTTCATTAGGTAGCTTCACACTTTAGCTGCAGTTTTAATCTCCCATAATCCTCAAACACGCAAATGAGTTCCACTGACATCTCATGATGGGAAACTTCTGTTAGTTTGCTCAGGTAACTCCCATTTCCTTGACATCTGTCTACCTGCGCTGTTGTGCAAGTATTTGATAACTTAAAGGCTTTGTTTGCCCTTGGTTCAGGTGCTAACACCAGCTAGCAAGCCACCTCATCAAATATGACTGTATTTACCTTAGAGGAGATGAGGCAAGACAGGTGGGGATGAACAGCTTCCTTGCTGATTAGCTGTGATGTGATCTTACTTTCAAATGAGCTGAGACTTAAAGCTTGAAAATGTGTACCTGTTTTTATTTGAATTTAACTGTATGGCAGAAAAGTTACTCAGGCGCTGGAGCGTCAAGGATTTCTGAAAGTCACACAGAAATGCTCGCTTGCCAGTTTTTGAAGATGGTGTGGGAGATATGTTATGCTGTACAAAAAGACAGACTGCGCCCGATGTTGTGATTGCGAGAAAAAGTCCCATCTTATCTCCAGGTATTTTTCTATGAAGGAAACAAACACCTCATATTTTTTCCCCCTCTTTTTATTTTTGCGATTAATCATTTCTTTTGCTTCCCCCTCCTCTCCCCTTCTTGCCCCTCCTCATCTTTAATATCTCTCTCTTTCTCAGTAGCCGTTCCACGCTGTCAGCCAATTCCTGCCTATCTGCGGCCCAAAAGTGGCTGTGCTTGGCTGATTCTACTGATAAGAGACTGAATGCCTGCTGTCCACAAAGGAGGAGGAGAAGAGGGAAAGGGGGGGATGGAAACAGAGAGAGATGGGGAAACTGAGAAAGGATAAGAATAACAATTACTGTTTGGGTATTATTCGTAAAAAGCCAGCTGGGTTGGTGTTTTGAGACCAAACTAGCAAGACACTTACACACCTCTAGACTCACCTCAAGTGTATACACATTAAATGATGTTCCAGTGATGTTTAAAGGAGCCCCTGTGAGGTACTTGACTTGTCAGAAAGGAGAACTACTCCATAAAAAGCCTTTTTTTTTCTTCCCCAGTCATGGGCTGCTGATACTGTATCAGTGGAAGAAGATGAATCATTTGCATTTACATCAAATGGTGATGAGGGGAGTGGTAGAGGCAGTGTGGGAGAGAATGAGGGAGGGTTAAGGTCAAGTTGTACTTCATAGAGGAGACACTAATCCCCTCCGGGGGAAAGAAAGGAAGCTACCCTGGAAAGAGTAGATCTGGAGGAGGGGTGAGGACGGGGGAACATGAACATAGTGGAACCATATTTAACTGCAGGCAATGGCGCTGGGCTGAAGCAGATGTGAGAGCAGAGAGAGGATGGAGGCACACATGCAGCTACAAGTCTGTGTTTCTCATGCACTTAGCCCTGTGTAAGCAAACACACACACACAGTGAGGTAAAGTTGTTAAGGTCAAGGGTCTCAGGACAGAAGTAAAGCCAGATGATGCAAGATAAGCCAAGGGTGGGGATGAGATGTAAGGTTACAGGCAGTCTGATGTCAAGTCCACACAAATCTGGATCTGGGAGGGGTTATGCCTACCGGCAATGACTGTGGCAAATACAGTATATAGGCAACTAAGATTGTGGTTACAACTGATAAAAACACAAATGGTAATTTGAGGCAAACTCTGCCAACCAGTCTCACTCCACACATGCTGCATATGCAGCCAGTTGTTGTAATTTAACAGCGCCTGGCAGCATCAGGGGGAAACGCAGTGGGACTAGAACAAAAGTTAAGGCAGCGAAAGTCCAACAAACACCAACTTGCACCCCGGAGAGCGGTGTCGCGTCTCAAAAAATTATAAAGCCACGTGTTTTTGCTGCCTAAACCCAACAATGTGCAATTCACGGTGTTGTACCAATGTAGTGCGTTTATTTTGAAAGAAACTTTATGTAAATGATAAACTTCCTGTGAAGACAGAAGTGTATTCTGAAAGAAGACAATGCATGTAACAAGCTGAACTGGACACATCATCCAAAAACGGCAACAACCAACACACCCAGGGTACCTTGCACGTCGTATCTGGATGTGGAAAGTTCATGACCAAACGTCAGTATGTGACAACGTTGGAGTGGGAATGTGTGGGGTTTGCATGACAGTCTGCCACATACCAATCTACCATCCTAACCTTGACACACCCTTCACTACTTCACTACATATAAGGCACGAATCCTCCTAGACTGGCTTGTTGTTGAGTGTGAATAAAAATCACAGAAGAACTGGGCTTTTTTTCCCCTTTATTTAGTTTATTGTGACTGGTAAACAAAAAAGTAAGTTCTTCTGAGTGTGGCTGAATAGATGTATTACTTTGACAAAGACAGGCAGTTACTCCATCTTGCTGTCTCTTTAGTCTCTCTGTGATTGCTCTGGAATGATAAAATAGTGACTTAATCGAAAGTTTTTAATGTCTCCTAGTAACAAGAGCTTAACAGTCATTCCTTTCGCAGTAAAGTAAGGCAGACAGTTGTGTTTGAGAGCTTAAATGAAAAAAAAAATTAATACAATCACTGTAATTTACACATCAGTCAACAAATAAAGCAATCCCAATATTCTCCTGTACTCTTCTGGGTTATTTTTAAAGTCATAACAATTTCTTTCTGAGCATCTTGTTCAGAATTTCACTCAAGGACAGAAATTCTGCTGCAGACAGGAGCAGAATTTCCTCCACTGTGCAGCCTCTTTATTTCTCTGTGTGTTACTGCTGTACAGCTGGTCAAGAACTGATCTTAACCTTCTCAAGTTTCAGGAGTTGAGACATTATTAACATTATTCGTAACAGAATAAGGCTCTTCTACCTTTGGCTTTTTGGGATGCAGGTGACAGACCATGTTAAAGTTATATTCTGATCTTTCCTTGATGTAATTTCGAAACACTCAGCGACAGCATCCTTTTCTTTGATAGAGCTCTTTGCTGTTGCCTAATTCTTTTGCTTTCTTTGTGATGCATTGGCCTAGTTTTCACTGAAAATCCAAACTCCCAAAGTCTGACCATGTTTTAAACTTTAACATTGTGACAAAGTGCAGTGAATTGGCTTTGGTGTAAACTGTTGGCAGTCTCATAGTATTGGTTTTACCCATGAGAACAGCATTTTAGATCGATTCACTTTAGAGAGCATCTTCAAGAACCTCAGTTTTTGAGAGTGGAAAAAGCCAGCTTACTCTGGATGGAAAGCTAAAGCGAAGATAGAAAAAAATATATGGTTTCCAAATTCATCCGCATCATTGTGAACATGGTCAAAATCTTGAAGGAGATTAAGCTTTCTGTTTGAACTGCAACCCTGAGTTTGCCTCCTGTGTGTTTGTTGCCAACACAGGGTTTACCCGAGGTTTTTACACAACCTCGGGTGGAGCAAAGATCACACACACACACACACACACACACACACACACACACACACACACACACACGCGCGCGCGCACACACCCTCACACACACGCACACACACTCATAGAGACGGACCAGTGTGCATGCTGTGAGCAGTCTGTGCTCTTTGCTGTAGGTTTCCTGCTGTGCTACACAGAGCCTGATGCTCTTTTCCCTCCCCACGTCCCCCACTGCTTACACATAGTGATCTCTTTAATGACTGCCAAGAGATCAGATCTTTATTTATCAGACAGACTGCAGAATAAACACCATCGACTGTCTTCACTCAGTGTGTGAGGATGAAATCCTCGGCCCACAGTGACAGATTATAGCACGCACTTAAAGTCTCCTATCAAATGTGACCCTGCTGAGAACCAAGCGGAGAACGTGCACCAGTTAATGCTGCCATTGGGGGGTGGTATGAGGTATGTTGCTCTAGCAGATTGAGTTCTCAATGAGCATTTCATTTTAGGGCTAAAAATGCAAATGATTCAGTCGGGAATATTTCTGGTTATTTTTTACATTTTATTTTACCATTATGTAACCAGACAAGTAAATTGAGACAATGACGACCTGGCCAAGAGGCACAATAGGAGACAAGTTGATAAAACACATTTAAACATAGATAGAGCGTGTACAATAAACAACACTGAGAAAATTAAAACATCACAATACATAGGACTACAGTGTATACAACAACAGTGGTCTATGTATTGTATCCCAGAGAAGCTGATTCAAAAATGATGCACAGAACTATAGCCCAGTTTATTAGAAGAAAAAAACGAAGGGAAAATTGAGGGATAGCCCGAATCGTTTTTTTTCCAAGTTACAGTAGGCTTTGACAGTTGAAAGACACAGAATTCTTTACTGTAGGGTACACTATGCCATTATCCTGCATACATTCTGTCAATCATGCATCTGTGTATTTGTAAATGCGGGGTGAAAGTCTGGGAAATTTAATTAGAGGCCAGTCGCACTGACATCAGCTATGTAGCAATCGTTTCCACGTTATCGTTATGGAAACTTCACATGGAGCGTTGTGCCAAGGCTCCCCCGATCGCCATGGAGACTAAAAGAAAGAAAAGGAGGGAAACTGATGGATTGGCTTTGACTGAAGATAAAAATCATCATTATTCTCCACATCTTGCTCCTCAAAACCATCAAGAACATCACAGGAAAGCAGGAAATGGATTCCAAATGTATACATGCATTCCAATGCATGCTGTACACTGTTTCTAATCAATATCATATTCACCCATTCATGTATAATGAATGAATGCATCTTTTGAAGCCCACATACAATGGATTACAGCTGAGCCCACATAAAGAAGAAGTAGATTTCTTGTACACATTTCCCCTCCATATATATGACTGAGTGATCGACCTGTCCTTATATATCCAAAGTGAGAGCTGTTTCTGTATCCTCAGCACAATGTCAAACAAGTTGACAGTGGGTGTTGGGCGCCCCAAGGCATGTCCCTTCTGTCCCTGACTATTGATCATTTTTATCTCAAGGTGCAGCAAAGGGAAAGAAGCATGTTGAGTTTGGGGAAATTAGACCTTTTCTTTGCAGATGATGTGGTTCTGTTGGCTCCATCAGACTAGGGCAGTTTGTAGCCGAGTGTGAAGCAGTCAGGATGAGGTATTTGTCTGAGGTTGTTCTCTGACAGAAAATGGTGGATTGCTCCAAAGTGACTTGCTGGCTCCAGTGTATCTTGAGGTCTTGATCATGAATGAGGTTCAAATGGAATATGAGATTGGTAGAAACATGGATCTGGCAGAAAATATGGGCATTGTACTAGACTGTTGTAGTGAAGAGAGATCCATACAGGACCCTAACCTACCTTCTTACACAGACTTTCACTCTTAATACTTCCTTCTTTACAATTGTCAGAGCATTGGTCACTCGATCGCAGCCTTCCCGATTATGTGGGTTATATCAGGGTGCCCCATGGGACCGTCCCTCTGGAGGTTTTCAGGGCATGATGACCTCGTAGAAGACCCTGGAATAGACCAGGAAGACACTGAAAAGTTGATATATCTCATCTGGCTTGAGAATGCCCCAAGAGGAGCTGAAAGACTTTGATAGGAAGGACGTTTGCTCAACCTGCTGCCACAGCGACCTGACCCTGAGAAGCAGCAGAGAGTGGATGGACGGATGTCTCCTCCAGTGCTAAAGATGAAGACTGAGGCTAAGTTGCTTTCAAGTCCTCTCATTTTCATTAAGCTTCTGCCTATCAGCCAATTAGGTTGTGACTAATCAATTAAAATCCAATCATTGTCAAGCGGCATAACCAATCAGCTTTATGATGGAAGGTCTAAACATCAGCGTGATGTCTCTGCCTGTTTCTGAGGAGATAAAAGAAGAAGGAGGGTGAGGAAGGAGAGGAGAAAACAGAGAGGTCGCTCCCAAGGACTGGTAAAATGTAGCCAGGCTAATGACAGAAGATAAGAATCAAGGCTAAAAACAACCTTGATGAATATGGTAATGACGGTACACACACAAGCTCTATTTAATTCCCTCTCACATGCTCATACCTTTTTCCCCCAGATGTAATGCCGCCCGGTTTTTCAGTATGGTTTTAGCGAAAGTGTTAAAGATCAGAGGTTTTAAGCGGGACACTGATCTCCAAAATGTCGGATTGTACGAGACACTCTGAGGAACAGCTAAATGTCTGAAATGCAAAGTATAAAGAAAATGAAAAGAAATGAATCGCACAAAGGAAGTAGAGATGAAAAGAATTCAAAAAGAAACAACTTTGCCATTGTTCTCTGTTCATTGCGCGGAGGCCGTCTCGGAGCTGGGCCGCTTTGATTGTTCTTAACGAGATTAACGTTTCGAGGAACCCTAACGAGGCTGCGCTGTTAATGAAGGCAGATCAGATAAGAGCAATGCGGGGAAGATTAGAAATGAGAGGAATAAGGAGGAAAAAAGTTGGGTGGAAAAAAAGGACGAATGTGGAAAAAAAGAAAGTTGGGTTCTTCTGTAACTGAATTTTAGTTCCATCTAGGAGCCAAAAATATGCGTATTTGACATTGATGATATTAAACCAAAAGGTAGTGTTACACCTCAGGACGCTCTGTCTTGGCTTTCACAACACTCAATTAATTATATTTTGTGAGGAACCATCAATGCGGCATGCCATGAGCGTTAATGCCTGAAAAAAGAGCGTGTGTGTATGTGTGTGTGTGTGTGTGTGTATGTGTCATTAGACCTGGCGCGAGAGTCTATTAGGTAGGTGGGAGTTGTGAAGGTAATCCCCTTGATACCTCTGCTGCAGAACCAAATCACTTTCCCTCTCTTTCTGTCTCCCTCCCCTCATCCCTCTATCATTTTGTCTTATCACTGCAGCAGCCTAATGATGATGAAGCTGTGGACTCAGCAAAGGAGTCAGAAGAGCATTACCTATATTGCACACACACATGCACATGCACACGTCCTGTGTAATGGTTCTGGGGTTGAGGCTGTGGGTTTCTGCCTCAGCTATCACCGCTGCCTAATAGCTCAGTTAGAGCAACAGTGATTGGTACGGTGTGTAATTCGTGTTTGGGTGTCTTTTGTGTGGCGTGTGTGAGATGGTTCTGGGAGCAATGGGAGCTGAGGCCTAGTTGGCGAAGCTTCGATGGTACTGCAGTGGGTTGGACCTGAATGTAATGCAGTAGAGGGGCTGCAGCCACAGTAACACATAACATGTCCTTCTAAAAAAATCAATGCATCCCTTTGGACATAAACAGAAAAGAAGCTGGAGTGGAGAAGACAATGACAGACAACCAGACAGGCCTGCACAAAGCACCTCAGGTAGAGAGAGCCGAGATGGACTGAACACAGACAAAGTTTGTGTGTGCCTGCGTCTCTGTTCAACTTAACATGAAAGCTGATATGACAGAAGTCGGACAAAGGATTCTCTCTCATCAGTTGGTAACTGCACCCAAGGCCAGCTCCTTTCATCAGTGCTCAGAAAGAGTGATACTGTCACAGTGAACAGTGTAGTAAACACGGTAAAGGGCCCTGGAGGATACTGGATAGTTAAGGGTTATGAATGAGGTTTATGATTTCACTTTATGGATAATAAGTATTGTATTATGGCTAATTTAATCTCAATTCTTTTATATTAACATATATATTTACAGTATATCTGTACATAAATGACACCTTAGATGTCCTTGTTTTGACTGTAAGTCTGTGTATGTACATCAAGAGCACCAATAACCAGAATAAAATCCCATGTATGTGTACTCACTGCATGTGTTTATATGTGTACTAATACATCACTGTTTTTCCAAATATGACAATATTCCAAATTAAAATACAGTTATGTATACAGATCTTCGAATTAGGCCTTTTTCCAAATGTTTTCTGATCAAGGTGTGGGATATGCGAAGCCCAGTCTCACTCCGAAGTCGTCGAAATCCAGCGCTTGAGCAGTGACTTGCAGCGTCAGAAACCAACAAAAATAGGAATCCTTTAAAATCGGCATGATATGCTGCTGGTTGCCGTTATAGTTGAACGGCACCCGGCGGCATCAGGGGGAAATGCAGCAAGACGAGGACAGAAGTTAAAGCGGCGAAAGTCTGAGTGGGTCGAGTGGGAGTGGTGGTGGACAGGTCCAACAAACGCTGACCTTCACCTAACAGAGCAGTGTTCATGTTCCGTAAGATTCTAAAGCCAAACTTAGTCCCTTTTTCCCAAGCCTGACAACATGTTTTTGTTGCCTAAACCCAACCACATCTATTTGCGGTGTTGTACCAATGTAGTGCATTTAATTTGAAAGAGACTGTATGTAAACGGTAAATTTCCTGTGAAAACTGAAGTGTATCTTGAAAGAAGACAATGCACGTAACAGGCAGAACTTGTCACGGTGTCCCAGAACATCAACAACCAACACACCCAGGGAACCTTGCATGTCTTGTCTAGATATGGGAAGTCCATGAGCAAACGTCAATATGTGATGAGTTTGCAGTGAGAATGTGTTGATATGCCAGTATTATTTGAGTTTTATCAGCATTCTTTGGACATGTATACAGCACATTTAGAATATGCAAATTACCCCAGATCGCGACACATGGCATCTTCTCTGTTTACAGTCAGCTCTTTGCATTGTAATGGATGTGCTGCACACAAACTAACTTGCCAACAGTATGCAAGGGCAGGGTAGAGATGCATGCCCAAAACAAAAGCCTGCATCTCTAGTTGGAATAAGAAACACACCTACTTTTAAACATTACGAAAGACTTGGATATCACCTGGTCCTTGGATATGTGCAAATGTCTCAACGCCAAAGTTTTTCAAGAATGTGATTGAAGGAATGAAAGAGGGAGGCTGAGTTTATATGGTACAAGTCAGCCACCAGTGGAAAACTTTGAATAAAATCCTGACACATGTGACAGCTCTTCAATTTTCCTATATTTTGACTTGATAAATGATGTTGGGGCACTCTAATTTGAGTATATCTGGCTGCATGTAAATGGAAATAATAGTGAAATATTCATTTTCATTAGCCATGTAAACAGCTTTGTAGGAATACTGTATTTTTCCAAATAAGGCAAAAATAACAAAACCTTTATTTTCTATATAAACAAATATTATATATAAACGATTCTGATTTACCATCTCTATGCAGGCGTATACTGTATATGTGGTTTGGGAGTGTGAACAAATAGAGGAAACAAAAAGCATGCAGGTTGCTAATCCTTTCCAAATGCCAAAATGCAGAGGTCAAATCGTAAGTTTACACCCCAGAGTCTTGTTATATATTAGAAGTTCTGGAATAAATAGTGGCTCTGCTCACCCAATGATACTCATGTGATTTGCATAGTGTGACAAAGTCCTGCTAAATCACTGTGTGCAACGAGCAAAACCATGTTAATGACTCTATAACTTAAAGGAGACCTGACACCCATTCCCATACTACGCTTCTTCCACCCATATACATATATTAACGCTTTCAATTATTTAGCTTTATTGTCATCCACCAAGGGCAAAAGACACTTCTGTGAGTAGCCAAAAATCATTTCCCAGGCACAAAGAGAAGATTGAAAAGACAGGTAGAGAAAGAGTTGGAAGAGAAGAAATCAGCCCATAAGGTACTCCAATGTTTGTGTCTGCTTTTCTCTTTGTAACACCCAGTGGGTATGTACTCTATGTGTATGCTGCTCACTGTGCATGTATCCCCGAAGCAGATGGATAAGTACGCATGAGCTCATGCAACAGCTAATGAAAACAGATTTAGACCAGACCGTCACCACGCACATCCGATAAAGTCAAACACATAAGCAAACGGGAGACGCATAAACCTGCACAGGCGCCACCATTGTCTCCCATTAAGAGCTATGAAATCTCATTAATGTGCATTAGTGTGTTTGAGTGGGGATTTGGGTGGTGAGAAGATTGAATTAGGACTGAGCTCAGCTCCCCTCAAAGCAATTATTTGTCTTCCATCAGCCTATTAAAAGGCAGCAGCCAGCGAAGATTACAGTGCGAGAAAAACACTGACGGCAGCATGTCACTATGTGTTTGTGGTCTTTAGCAAGAGGATGGCTACGATTGTTGTCATCCTGTTGTCCCTTAATGAGTGGGTATGTGATGGTCCATGGAAAGTTGAGTGGACTCACAAGTCTGCAACACAATGGATCACATTTAGGGAATGAAATCGGCAGTTATGTCTCTACTTTCTGTCTCTTTTTTTTCTGCTCTGTGTGTGAGAGAGTGTGTGCTCTCTGTCCTGAGGCCTCCAGTGCTCGCAGTTAATTCAACTCCATCGTCACAGGCCTGGGGGAGTCTTGCTTGGTCAAACACTGCAGTATGTGTTGACCTAAGTATATAGTGCTCAACTTATGACAGAGGAGTCTATGAGCCAGTAAGTATACGTGTGCATTTGGGGGAGAAAGATGGAGACTGAAATAATAAAATAACCAGAACACACTATACTAGATTCCTCTGAGTTTCAGCGCGTATGTTTGTGAAAATGTAAATATATCTTTATGTGTGTGAGTGCACATCTGTTTGAGTGTGAGAGCTTGGTATTGGTACTTAACACCTTTAAGATATCAGCCAAAATAACCCAATACCAAACAGTATCAAGACTTCTTCATTCAAACAATAACTGCATTTGGGGCAGGGCAATATGGCCTATAAATAACATTGTATTATGTTTAAGTGATACACCATATGTATCTTCATATTTTGAAATGTCCTCTTATCAAGAGCAGACTATTAAATTACTATACTATAAAACAAACTGCTGTTAAAATGAAGCTAAAGTTGCAACTGTTACAACAAAGTTAAATAAAGCACTGCTGTTATAAAGTTAAATAAAGTACTGGAATAGTGGAGTAAAATAAATAATTGCAATAATAAAGTTAATTAAAATACTGTTACAACAAAGTAAAATAAAGTACTGTTATAGTGATGTTAAACAACGTATTGTTATGATAAAGAAAAATAAAATACTGTTACGATAAAGTTAAACAAAGCACTGTTAAAACGGAGCAAATAAACTCCTGTTATAATAAAGTTAAAATACTGTACTGTTATAATAAAGTTAAATAAAATACTGTTATAATAAGTTAAACAAAGCACTGTTATATAGAGTTAAAACACTTAGTATTAAGTTAATTTACTGTTATATTAAAGTTAACTAAAGCATTTCTATAATAAAATAAATCAAAGCAGAACCACTGGTGCTTTTATTTTGAAGCTCCGGGGCAGGTGCTTCGTCTGTGGCCAACATTGTTGATGTTTTGCTGTGAAGTTGACTGTTAGCTGTTGACTGAACGTAAAATGCTTTCAGCGGTGCAGTTAATGTGAGCATTTATTCACTGTGAGTTGGAGACAAACTAAGAGCTCTCTAGTTGACATACTAATAGTATTTGCAAGTTGCACTGGTGCTCCATGGTTGCAAATGATTGTGGTCTGAAGTCCTGCAGGAATAAGAACACATGCCTCGCCTGCTCACACACTATTGCCCAGGAGTGGTCTAGATGGGCGGGGGAGTGTGTGTAATGTTTCGTGTTTGTGTGTCTTTTTGTGTGTGTGTGTGTGTGTGTGTGTGTGTGTGTGTGTGTGTGTGTGTGTGTGTGTGTGTGTGTGTGTGTGTGTGTGTCTGTAAGAGAAGAGCCATACAAGAGAAATTTAAAAAATGACATGACAATTTATCCTCAATGCTCATGATACAGCCATTCATACACACCACGTGGAACAAGCTGCAGTTTGAGTTTAATCAATATCTTGGCCATCCTCACCTGCATTTGATCCTGTTTGTATCCAGATCTAGAAAAAAAAATACATTATTTTGCTCTCTGCCATTACCACAAGAATTCTTCGATTTAATGCTCATGCGACCGGCCCAATACCACAGCACACAAGACAGACTACACTTCAGCACTGTAAGACACAGTCTTACACACACTGGAGAAATGGGTGATCTGAATTGAGAAAGCAGACAATGGAGAAGAGTGAATGGAGACAAATCCAGAGAGAGGCCAGGAAAGGAACAACAGGTCAAACTAACCTGAAGGACGAGTGGAAAATGCCGCAGAGAAAAGCAACAAGAGAAGCAGGCAGTAAACAGATCGTGCTGCCTTCAAGTAGCACAGCAGGGGATGAAGAAAGTGGAACTCTGAGATTTAAAAAAAAAAGTGGCAGAGTGCTCACACACTCAATCCCCATTCAACCTCGTGAACAAATGTTTACATGAGCGCCTGCGGGCGAGGATGCATCACTTGCTTTCAGTCCTTTTCGGAAATTTGAAATTGCAAAACAAAACATTAGACAGATTGTGCGGTTCACACAGAGAGGGATCCATCAGCTCGGTGACCTCCGTGACCTTCCTCTCAATGCCCCACTGCTGAGCTATCCCCAAGACAGAAAACATTTTAAAAAAATGTCAGGGAAACATTTCTTCAAGTTTCCTTTTGACAGCCTTTCTACCTGGACAATGGCGCTGTAATAGCCCACTCTGCAGCCCACTTTCAAATAGATGGAGACAAACAAAGCAACCCAGCAAGCATGTACATTTTGAATAGATGTTGATACAGCGGCCTACATCAGAGCTGAAAGCCCTCGTAACTGTACCAAAAAAAAACAAAAAAACGAGTCCATAGCCTAATTGCCTCTGATATCTGCTCCAAACTGTTTCAAAAGCTGTTTTTGAATGTTTTTGCTTAGACCACCTCCTGTGCAGCATTCTCTCCAGTGCACGCTGGGATATTATTTTACCTTGCTTGTTTTCTGTATTGCATGTATAACAGAGACACAGGTCACATGTTTGCAAGTAATAGGCAGACATGTTTTACAGATGTTGTTATGGTGCTGGATAAGTTGATTTACATTTCTATGGCAACAGGCGGTAAGTACACTGATTTCAATGTTCATCTCAATTCACCAGAAAGCCTTGAACTGTGCTGAGATATGAATGCGTAGTCTGTTAGTATGTAGCAGCATATACTGTTGAATTGCTTCTGTCTGTCTCTCTGCCATGTACTTACATTACTCCCACTTCAATTACACATCCAAATATTGATTCATTCAGCACAAATGAGGAAAATGAATCCAGTTGGGTATTATGAAGATGCGCTGATTTGATTATGCCAAAGTATCAAGAATATAATTAATGAAGATTTGCTCTTTTTTTATGCATAGCTAATGATGGCACTAATTTCTGTCTACAGGCACATACAAACAGAAGGAAGACAGAAGCAGAGGGAAATAATAATATGAGCGCTAAGTGCTTGAAAGAATATTGCGTAAAAATATTGAGCATGAAAAAAATAGTGTTATCTCTTCTTAAAAATGAAGAAGAAAACACACACAAGCAAATTAAGTACAGACAAAGGCTAATAAAACACGAGTCAATCCCACCATTGGTGATTTCCGAACGTAATTAGCTAAAATCACCAGCAACAACACAATGACTTTTTGGCTGAAATGAGCATTTGCGCTTTTATGAGGCATGTGATTTTGTGCCAGTGCATGTAATTATAGCTTCTCTTATGAGGCATAGACAGCTATTGTTATTCACACTCGCACACCGCATGTTCTACTGTACCCTCTCTGCATCACTGAATCGTGAAATCGACTCATCAGTAATAGGTAGGTACAGAGACAGAGAGAGGGAGAATGGAAGCGGCCAGGGAGAGAGAGGTAAAATAATGCGCAGAAAGATAGAGGAGTGCAGAAAATAAAAGAAATAAAGGCAGAGTGAGAGGCCTCCTGATGAATTCCCGGTGAGCTGGATGATAATACAGCTTATTATGATGCCCGGTTTCTTTTGTGAAACCAAGCTGTGTTACAGGCTGTAGAATAAAGGCTGAGGTACAAAGAGAAGGAGAGGGCCATGCCTCAGACATTGCTGAGTATATGAAGGATGGTATTGGAGGCCAGGTATTGATCGCAGTGTGCATCAGCTCAGCTCTAGAGAGTTGATCAGACGCCTTGGAAGAGGTTCAGCACGCACACACTCACACACCGAGCTGGCGAGAGTCAATAGTGAGGTATCAGTCAGTGTGCTAATGCAGTGTGGTCCTGGTGTAGGGATTAGGAGTGCCTTTTCTCAGCTAACAGAAATGATGTGAAAAGGTGCCAAATGGGTAACATATGCAAATCAGTGGATTTAAATTATGTAAAGGTTTAATCCATCCATTAGGGAACGTGATAGTTTGACAAAACCATTGCTGGATATTGAAAACATATCATGGGTTAAGTAACGGTTGATTGTAGGGAATTTTGTGATGAAATATCATGAATTGAGTTATGGTTAATAGCACGCTTTACAAACCACTTAGAGTCCCTGATTTCTGGTCTTACCTATTTCTCTGTAATGATAAATATTAGGGCTGCCCCCTAATAGTGGACCAAACGTTAATCGACCAGGAAAGTCATTGGTAGGCAAGATTTCATTGGTCGCTTCGTTGCAGATAAAGCAAACAAACAGAAAAAAAAACATACAAAAAAACCCCCAAACAAACATGAAACTCTATTAGGAGCTGCACCTTCAAAATAAATCATTACCTTTATGACTGGACCATGTGGGAATTTAATTTGAAAGGACAGACACAGGAAGTGCCCACACTCAGCAGTCAGACAGGAGTCAGGTTAATGTCCAGGGCTGGTACCTGCGGTTATTCCACAGGC
>JAPZEB010000024.1:6138721-6149007 GCA_029783705.1 Chaetodon striatus
GCATGATACACAGTCAATCGCCATTATACTTTAATGGCGCTCTGGGACGTCGGGGGGGGGGGACGCAGGACATGAATGAAAGTTAAAGTGGCAAAAGTCCAAGTAGGGCAGGTGGAGAATGGGTCCAGCAAACACCGACTTTCACCCGGGAGAGTGATGTTTGTGTCCTGTAAGGTTATAAAGCCAAACCTTTTTGTTTTTTCCTAAACCTAACCATGTGCGTTAGTTGTTGGAGGAAAAAAAAAAAAGTCAATTTGCATTGTTGTTTCACGCAATAGGCAGAACTTGACATGGCGCCCCAGAGCATCAACAACTAACGCACCTAGGGTACCTTTCACATTGTATCTGGATGTGGAAAGTCCATGATGCCAATATGTAACGAAGTCGGAGTGAGGATATGTTGCTCATTTTGATGAATTCTTCCTTATCGGGTTGGTTCTCATGTAGGCAGTTGTTGCCAGTGCTGGAATAGTAACTTTCTCAGCAGGATTTTCCACCAAAGGGACATGTACATGTGTCTGCATTTGTAGTACAGCCAACAGGAACTCCCTCTTTCTCAAATGACTTATGATTGGCCAAAGCCCTTTGTCAGAGTCCTAAAACAGAGGCAAATCAAGGTGCAGAAGTCTTCTCTAAGTCCACTTGAATGACAATACACTGAAAGTTTATCACTGGATTTCTGCCCAACGGTGCCAAAATAAAACTGCCTACCCCATTTTTAAAGCCAATATAATTTGGAGACACCGTGGCAGACATCAATGCCTGGAATCTGTTTCTGAAACGGTGCATTTTCAGATGTGACATCATGCTGCGCTGTGGGTTTAACTTCAAAGTCCTACCAAAATAGTCATCACAGTTTTTTTTACTGATAGGCCATTTGCTTACAGCTCCAGTTGCCTGATGTCCCATCCCAAACATTTTGCTTCACAAGAAAATAAATCACATAAAGACAGTAATTATAGCATTTCACGAGCCCTTAAAAGCCACTATGAGTAAATATTTGACATTTCTGACTTTGATATTACTGCTGTGGGTTGGCAGACATGATGCATGCTGCTACAACCCTGACAGAGCAACTCAAACCCTCAGATTTTTTTTAACTTCTCACCTTGCTGCAAAGGTACAAAAAAGTACCCCAGAACCCTGTGACATCACTGTTGGGTGCAACAGGGCAAACTCCTGACCACATCCAACCACACCCGTCAGTGGTACTGGCTGTTATCAGAGGTCCACAGGCCTGAAACCTTTAACTCGTACGGGCAGTAAATCTACGCCTTTTAGTAAAACTCGTGATTTTTTTTTTTAGATTCCACTGCAACATTATAACCGGATGAGAAAATTGTTCCACCACAGCTCTTCTGGCCGTTATTATTGGTGGGCACTGCCTACGTTCTTTTCATTTCACCTCCATCGCCGCAGCCTCTGGCGATCTCGATGAATACCATTTGATTGAAGGGATGTAATCAAGCAGAGAAATGTTGATTACACTCTTTCCCTGCCTGTCAGCATTACAATTGCAAATACAGTAATTGAGGATGATTGATTCTATAATGTACAATTGTTTCCTTAGTAAAAAAAAGAAAAAGAAAGCAGTTTCTGCCAAGCTAAGTTCTTTGTCAGGAGACTGAATCATCAATATGTTAACATTTGATTACAGTTTGTTTTGTGCAGCCTGTCACAGTCTGATTTTTTTTTTCTCTCTGCTGCGGCTATAGAAAAATCTTACAAGAAAATATGTCTAGCTGTCTTTATTATTTTCTTGCAGTGTGGAATTTCTCTGTTTTTCTAACAACTTTTTTATATCATGTCTTCTGAGTGTTTTCCCTTCTGCTTTTTTAACGTTCTCACAACCTGTCCAGCTCTCACACCCCCCTTTCCTTTTTCCCTATTCCCCTCATTCTTTTCCTGTACTTATTATTCCACTAGTCCCCCTCTTTTGAATAGAGTTGTCCCAACAATAACGTGTCACTTCTCTGGTGGTGATGGAAGAATGGCAACTGGGTCCAGTCAGGGCATCACAGCAGTTGTCCATAATTCTCTCTTTGTCTCTCTCATTTGCTTCACTCAGGCTCAAAAGTGAGATGACAGAAACATATGAGGGGAGAGATGATTCATGCAAATGGCGCCCATGTACATAAAGGCCAAAATGATGCTTTCGGCATGCTGTCATGCTGCCAGTGAGCACAAACACAATGCATGCACAGGCTGCTCATCGTATACTGAGAAGCTACAAATTAAATTCCTTCAGGATTCCTTCATAGAAAATGTCAAATATGCATGACAATGCTCGCCTTCGGAGGTGACCAAGAGCCATGTCTGCGTTTCCCTGATTTATAGGTAAGCGTGTGTGTGCGGGCGTATGTGTGTGTACAGTATGCATGTGTGTGAGTGTCTGTGGATGAGAAAGAGAAGATGGGTTAGAGAGTGGTCATCCATCAGCCCCGGGACAGGGCTGTGGATGGTGATTATAGCACGGGGGGATCAGTCCTCCTGATTGATCTACCTTTCTCCTTCCCAGGTCACAGTTCAAGAATGTCCATTTCACACTTTTCACTGGCAGAAGTCCACACCCAGAGCCATAAATCTATACTGCGCTTGTGTGTGTTTATTAGTACTGCGCGTGTGTGTATTAGTGTGTCAGACTTTCTTCACCCAGATTTCCGGCGGTGCTAAATAATTCAGCAACACTGCTCTCTGCTCTGGAAATATTAGATGAAATATTGAAATGTTGAAATTGCAACGCAGAGCAGTGAAATCATGGCACAAACAAGACAGGGGCAGAGACGGGATGACACAGAAGAGACGAGAAGAAGGGATGAGATAAGAGAGGGTACTTTTAAACATATGGACTTTCTAAAATCTCATATCTTCACCTCTAAAAACAAAAGAACGAAATAGAATATAGTGAAAAATAAAGCAATAGCTCATTGCTTGTTTGTGTACGCATATATTTGAATATCTAAAACGCAATCATGTGAATAGTGTTTACCATTCGGCCTCATTTTGGGGACCCCGTGCAAATGAGATGGTTTATGTATGAATAAATTCTCCATGCACATAAATGAGTACACTGTGTTCTGATAATTCAGCTGTAGCCGTTAATGCTGTTAATTGGTTATTATGTTGTCTATTGTAAACCGTTATGGATGTGCACTCTGGTATTTTCACTGGCCTTTAAATTTAATTTCACTTGGAATAATAATAGAATAATAAATGCTATCATTTTTGTGTGCTATTGTATTATCATCCCTTCCAGGTCGTGGCCCAGAGTAACATGCCGTTGGGCGTTTTTTCGGTGTAATACGTGTCAAAACTCCTGTTTTGGATTTGCTCAAGCTATGAGAGCCTTCAAAGCATCATGGGGGATTTCGGGGTGATTTGGGTGAAACTGTGAAGCTGCTCGGCCCCTTTGATCTTCCTTTGCTCTGTCCTCATCAGTCTCTTTGTTTATCCCCCTCTGAATCGGTCTCCAGTCTCTCTCTCTCCGCCTGCCTCTCATCTCCCAGCCCTCCATCCATCTCATTCACTCTTTTTCATGCTGGCATCTTGGAGTGGGCACCGCTGGCTGCGGAAACTGCCAGATAGCCGCTCGGCCCCCCGGCCTTGCCTGGCATCATCACTTTTGCTTTTGACACATTCAACCTCGGGCAATAACACTCACTCTGTGCCACTCTCCTTCCCTTAATCTCTGACTCCAAGCCTACCCAAATCTGTCTTTAACCACCCCCCCTAACTGACCTTCTTTATCAGTCTTCCTCACCTGCTTTATTCTCCAGCTGCTGCCAGATGTTGGCCCCCCTGTGTACTTTTGTCTCATTCTCCCTCTCTCACCCCCCGCAGAACTTTCTCCCTACCTATCAATCCTTTTTATCACCCTCCCCTCCAACCCTGAAATAGACAAGTGCTTCACATTTACTTTACAATAACACTTATCTCCACCAGAGTCCCCCACCTCCCACCTCCCACCTCCCCTCCTCTATCGCCCTTATACCCGCTGATCAATAGCTCTCACATGGCAAACAAACAACAGCAGCAGCCAAACATTTGTCAGGCTACAGTGCACGGTGGTGTTTTTCCTCACAGTCTAATGCAATGACTAATTGGATTTAGAAATTGATTTGGGGGTGGGTGGGGGGGAATTGTCAAGCAGTTTCAAGACAAGGAGGAGAAAACTGAGAGGGATAGAGATGGATGCCTAAATGGAGCAGAGCCCTCGAGCCACTTCAGGCAGACAGCTCAAGCTGTGCTGCTGCACTCGCTCATGACATACTGATCATATGGCATTTCATAAACCCCACCTCTAAGTTGACGTTCACTTGTAAAATCTAAAGTGCTCCTGGGGGGAGTTTAGTCTGGTCACTCCCCGTTCTCTCCTGTGATGAGCTTGGCGACAGAGTCACAGCTTAATAAGGCTGCTTTGACCAGGTTCATGTTGGATTGGCGATCAGCATCTAAAATCTCCCTCCTGCACACCTCTCTGACATCAGAATTTTCCAAAACCAATAATCCAACCAATAATAATTTGACAATCTTTCCTACTTCACACAAAGACTGGCCAGATGTGCAGAGGAAACAAAGTGATAATAACTTTATTTATAAAGCATTTAAAGACATATTTAACTGTTTCAAAGATTTTTTTCTCAGAAACCTGGGCTATCTGTGCAGTAGAAAGATGGAAATGCTTTTGAAATTGGTGCAATATGACCACAACACTTGCTTTTGCTCAAGAGGTAGAAAACCATAAAACTACCAGAATGCTCTGCACCCCACCAAATCAATAAATGCTCCCACTGGTGGGTGACATATGCAATTTTGTCCATCTTGACACAGTAAACAATATGGCAGCTGGATTGTAACACACAATCGAGAGTTACAGTTGAAGTGTAAGCTAAAATATGTTTCTGAAAACATTTGAGGCATGAAATAGGCACCACAACAACAGAATCTTGGCTCATATTTGATCAGTACTGCTAGTTTTACTGTTTGATGTTAGAGCCTCCATTTTTCCAATGCAGGAACCAGTATGGAGCCCACTTCCTGTTCACAAGTTTCATAACATTTTAGGCAAGAAACAGGCAGAACTGTGACATAATCTTGGTTTATATCTGATCAGTACTGCCTTGTTTTGCAGTTTGATCGGAGATGGTCTGTGTTTTGAGAGAGGCGCAGGTCTTTCTCTTGATCCACTTCTATACTCTTTGTGTTGGCAGTGGCAGGCATTCAAAAATGAACAAGTACAATCTGTAGTTCGAGCAACTAGAGCTCCCTAGAGGTTAGCAGGAAGATGTGGGCACTAGTAAGATTGAGGGAAGATGGAGGCTTTAACATAATTCATTTACACATACCACCCACATATTTATGATACAGCACTGGTTGAAAATTGGCAAGGTCGCCCTTTAAATGCTTTACAATAAGACAAGCCAAAACAACACAAATAAAATCAAGAGATGAAACATAACAACAAAGAAATAGACCAATAAAACACTATTTGGAAAAGAGGAGTTATTAAAACTATTTTTGAAAGAATAAGAATACAGAGTTTGCTCTCCTGATCTCATCAGGTAAGTCATTTGAAAGTTCAGGAGTTTCACAGGCTCTGTCATCTTTGTGTTTGAGGCTAGATCTTGGAACAATGAGGAGGGAAGTGTGTAAGGATCTCAGGGAGCAAGGAGCAACGTAAGGCACAGACAGGTCAGACATATAACTTGGTGTAAGGCCCTTAAAAGTAATCAGGAAGATTATGAATAGTTTGATAAACAACAGGTTCTGTAAAATATATTCTTGTTTCTTAGTTCCAGTTAAAATCCTGGCATCTGAGTTTCAAATCAGCCGTAAACAGGAAAGACATTTTTTGCAGATGCCAGAGAGCACAGAGTTACAGTTGTCCCATTGATGGGTGCTGAAGGCGTGAATAACAGTTTCCAGGTTTTTGGTAGATAAGAAATGATCTAATCTTGGAAAGGTTTCTAAAATGCAGAAAACAGGATTGAACCGCAGATGTGATGTGTTTATCTAAGATGAGGCTGCAGTCAAAGACTCGTTCTCAAGCTCTCTTTTTTTATTCCTTACAAAACTACTTCTGTCACTCTTCACACGTGCAAACAAGTGCAACACAATGAATGCCTTCGAGGAAAGACTGTGAGAGATTGTGCGTTGTTATCCCCACTTTTAACCATTATCATGTCTCACCCCTGTTGTTGATGGCACCTAAAGTGTGACATGCAGAGCAGCTGTAAGGACTTCTCTTTTCCAATGTAGTACGGTGATAGGTCTTAGCAACTTAGATTCAAGCATAGCCCTGCCTTAAAGGCCAGACTGATCAAATGCTCAGTATTCACACACTAATACGTCCATTTTGCAGGGGTTGTACACAGATCGTTTACTTAAAGGGGACCTCTTGTGCTTATCCTTATTTTCTTGAGCATATATGGTGTTATAATGTCAGATGTCCATTTCAAATATGGCCAAAGTCACAGATAATAAGGTAAACGTATATAAAAGTAATAGCTGTGAGCAAAAACTTCAGGGTTCAGACTGTTGTGATATGTAGCCTACACTGCTACATGCTAATGTCAGGGAAACATGAGGTCTTGCTTGCTGATGTTGTTGATTTCCCTGATTTCAGATCATTTTCCTGATGGAACAAGAAAGGCTGTTTAGAGGCTTTAACTGGCAGTTAAAGTTAAAGTGTTTCATGGCAAACAGTGGTGCTATTCTCAGCTACTGTACAAGGCTGTAATAACACTGCAGAGACGCCAAGAGAGGGAAGACCTGTTAACATCAACCAATCATAGCAGACTAGGCTTTTTCAGAAGGAATGGCTCAAAGAAATAGATGCTAAAATGGAGTGTTTCAGACAGAGAGTGAACACCAAGCAGCAACTCTCCAGTGCTGAAAAATGTAGCCAAAATCAAGGTGCCAAAAAAATGCAGTTCTTTGAATGGTCACTTGAGGCTGGCTCCAGAGACCAGTTAATTCCCATAGACCCCCATGTTAAAATGCCCAACTTAACAACCAAAATAAAGATGCTTACAACCTGGTACAAAAACCATGACAAAGTGTTTGTAATTCTACATGCTATATCAAAGGCTACTGGAGTTGGTAAGGTTTCTTGAAGAACCTTTAAAGGTTTATTGAGGACTTGTCACTACTAAGAGGCTTCTCCAGTTCCAGAACTGAAGAAGTCTCTTCAATGAGAGGTGACACGTCTTTAAGTAACTCAAGCAAGTCTAGTTGCAGACGATATAGCACTTCATGACAAGTATACGCGGGACGAATCTTTGTATGCCCCCCCTTTCCATTTTATTAAAGGCCTTTGCACACTGAGTCTGTTTTTTCATCCAAAATTGCTATACGTCTGAAAATAAATGGGACCTCACATTGTGTCAATTATGTTTGCACACTGAGTCTGAAATCTTCAGCAATCAATAAAACTTTTGGAACAGGTTCGATTTTCTTCGTTTTTTGCATCCATCACGAGCCTTCAGAGATGTCTGACAAAGAATCAGTGAAGAAAATGCTGTGGCGGGACACATACGCGACAAGACAGAGGAACGTGGGGCAACAGAATCATTTCAACAGGTCAGATTGTAATATTCAGGTGGGTAATGATGAAGAGGAGGACAAAGTGGACCGCACACAGAATGTGCAGATAGAGAGGGAGGACAGCGCCGCCCCTTCATGCAGCTGTGGTACCAAATGTAAGACAGGGAGGGAGTGGTGCCAGCCAGACAGGTAACGCTAGTGGAGAGAGGCAAAGGAGGAAATGTGTCTTTTCACTTGTCATGTATTGCCAATTTTCACAACGAATAGAACAATAAAATGCATTGGATTCAGTGTGCAAGGATTTTTTTCCCCTTTTTTTTGGATGACAGATATAAAAAAAACGCAGTTATGCATAGTTAAGGGCGGGCTGCTTTAAGTGACTTTGAGTGGTAATGCCAGCCTCTTGCCCAAATATGGACACTTCTAGCTCTAAAAAAACAGGATGACAACAGCTGAAATGCCAGACTCGTGCCTTCAAAACGTGAGTCCACAAACCAATGGGTAATGTCATGGTAGCTACAGCCATCATTTTTACAGTCTGTGGTGAATACAGGTGTTCCAGCACACAGTATGAGGAAAATAAAGTGCTTTTTGAACATTTGAGCATGTAAATATGTTCTAGTAGAAACCTTAAATACAAGTCTGAGCCTGAAAGGTTTCCTTAAAGTTAAAGTAACAGCATGTCAGCATGTAAAAATACTCTACATTACTACATATCTGCATTACAAATAAAAGTTCTACATTCAAAAAAGTACAAATTAATATCATGGAAAATTACTCATACTTGGAAAATTGGCTTGGTGTTGACGTGGGCATTTTACTTTTGTAGCTGATCGAGTTGGCACTCTAAACCACTTCATATACTGTTATCTAATATAGTTGGGCCCCCATTTATGGGTCACAAAATACATCTTAGGGGTTGTGAGATGATTTATGGGAGAGGAAAGAGAGAGAGTCCCTATAAGGAACTGCTGAGGGGCCACAAGCCAAAAGAGAACCATTCCATTAATCTTCAACAATGCATTGTATTGGCTAAAGTGTCCAAATTTGTATTTTTTTTATTTATTTTTATGTAAAATATTAATCTGAACAATAACCAGTAATTGTAGCTGTCAGATAAATATAATGGAGTAAGAAGTACAATATGTTCCTCTGAACTGTAGTGGAGCAGAAGTATAAGGTAACATACAATGGAGATACTAAAGTAAAGTGCAGCACTTGATTAAATGTACTTAGTTACTTTCCCCACTGCATGAGCTGGCTGACTGAAATGATCTGTAGGCACATCAAGTCAGAGCTAATTTAAATGTGAAGGAAGTTTTATGGTACCAGATACAGGACGCAATCAAGGCAATCACCTAGAGACTCATATACTGCCAATACCTCAGCATCTCCACTGTCCGTGTGTGTCTGTGGGCGGAGATTATTGCCAAGAGGATCAGTTTGCATGCAACCTTATTACACTGATGGGCCGGACGTGTGGATTTGGATCACAGTTATTGTCAAGGAGAACAGTTTTCTCTTGGACAACATAATTCTACTAAAAATAGCCTCTGATTATACCCAACACTTATCTTCGCAGAGGCCGAGGCCTTCTTGTGATGAGAGCGTGTGTGCTGGTGTGTGAAATGCGAATTGTGAAAAGGAAAGTATATGCCGATCAGCTTACAAAACCTGTGCTTGTATCCCAGTCGAGGTGTGTGTGTACAAGACTAAGTACAAAATCCTGTGTGTGTCGCCCGTTTGGTTTCCTGCAGGTTTTAAATGTTACTGACAGAACAAGTACAAGATACATGACCTTTCACTATTGGTGAGAGTCAGGACAGGGACTAGGAGGGGGCGGTGGTGTCATTTGGCAGTTACCATGGTGATGATGTGCCGGTCACAGCTATCTATGGATGCCCAGATTCACACCGCCCATTGAGGGGCAAGTGGCTTGGCACGGCGCGGCCTTGTATCAGACCTGGCAGCGGAGCAGTCGAGTGGACATGGCATGCTGGGCGCTGCCAAAGAGGCTTAAGCCGCGTGTGGGTGTATGTGTGTATGTGTGTGTGTTTAAAGCTTGGAAGCAGTTTGTGCACCCAGAAGAGATCAAGAAAAGGCTTGTGTATGCTAATTTGTGAGAAATAAACAGACTATTCTAAGATATGAAAACCTCAAACACTCGGCTGCCTGTTCAGTACGGTTTTTGGTGCAGATATTGTGAGAAAAAAAAAAAAAAGAGTCTGATAATAGTTTAAAAAAAGAGCAATTTCAGATTCTACCAGCACAATCTGATTCCCAGTATGTGTCTCTCTGCGTGAACATTGTACCATCAAAATAACATCTCTTAACAAATCTTGCCCATAGGCACTTTTCTGATGTTACAGGTCCACCAGGTCTTCTTTTCCTTTCTTTACGGCGCTCATATATCTTATCTTGTTTTCCCCGCCATCTCTGTGCTCAGCAACCAAGAGCTGTCTCCATGTCTATCTGTGTAGGGTGAATGACTCCGTGATCTCCTGGAATCCATCTTCCAGGCGGTACTCTGGGCTCACCTATCACTGCCTGCTGACTCAAGCCCAACCCAAAGTTCCATCTATTCGTCCCAACCCTTCCCATCTCTAGTAGCTCGCAATCACACAGAAACACACTGCACAGAAATCCTCTCAGAAACACACACAAACACAAAAGCATTTCTGGGGAAACCATATTTTCTGTAACCACCCATCCCTTAAGTGCACGCTTGAATACAACGCAAT
>JAPZEB010000024.1:6152881-6176750 GCA_029783705.1 Chaetodon striatus
TTGAGATCAGCTGATGTAGCTGGGATGTGAGCTGAGCTTGACATTGTGACCTGCCTGAACTAACGCTATGCTTAATTTATTCTTCTTGAGTAAGAGTGCATTTATACTTCTATTAAAACAAACCATTAACCATCTTCAAATTACAAATAAATAATAATAAATAAGGTCTAATGATTCTTAATTACAAAAGTTCTGATCGATCAGGAACAGACGTTGTTTTTTTTTTTTTTACCAATTTACAGAATGTATGGGCTAAAACTCACAAGAATTCTCCTTTACGTGGATTCACTACATGTTCACAATGGCAAACTCATTACAATATACAATAATTAAGATCAGTGTATATGTTGACTTATTGGCATTAGAATGTGCCACCTCCCCTCTTCATATCCCTGTGGAAATCCCTGCTCCACTACACATCTATGCTTTGAGAGTTCTGAATTCTCTCAGTTGTCATGGGGATTGTATTTGCCGCTGATCCATGCAGCCTGGCACATACCACCTAATAAAATCCTAATGGCTAATGGCACCAGACAGCTGAGGCTAAAAGAACCAGTAACCTTAAAGAGTGGATAATTTGATGATGTGATCCCAACTTCTAATTAAAATTCACTTCGAACTGGAGAGTATAACCTCCTGGCTCGAGGGCAGTGAGAGAAGAGGTAGGACTCAGATGGGTGCTTCATATAACCCTCACTGCAGTCAAGTGATCTAAACAATCAACATACTCCATACTAACAGCCACATTTTCAGAGCTCTGCACTCTACATTTTAATGCTCTCTCTAACTTTCTGTGGCCAGACACTCTTCTAACAAAGATTTTTAAAAAGGTGGGCACTTTATTTCACTCTGAAAAAGGTTTGCAGAGTGACTTTAGGTGCCTCTATTACTTTCCTTGTAGTAAATGAAGTGTTATCACTGCTGGCCAGCTGCAGCTGTGGTCGCTTTACTACTATCCAAGAAGAGGGCAATTTATTTTAATGTCCAAATATGTGCAATTAAGAGCTTCTGTCATTCAGAGGGAGCAACAAGGAGAAAGAGATTTTCAGCCCTGTTCTCACAATATGAACACACACACACACACACACACACACACACACACACACACATGGACACATACTAAAGCCAATGGGGGGACAATTCTAATTAGCGCTTAGACTGATGACCTGACTAAATAATAAGCTAAAGCTTGCCGTCGGCCTCCTGGCCATAAACAGCAGTGCCGGCTGGGGGTTAAAAACAAATCGACCGTCTTGTTATTTTCCTAACTGGGTACAATTGGCAGTGCTTTCTGAGGCCAGTCATCTTGGCGTGTGTTAAATTAGTCCTATTGACAGCGTGTTTACCCCTCTCGTTCCAATCACCGCAGGCACGACTTTGGAGCTGAGGCTTTTAGTTGTGATTACATATTGAAAAATAAAAGCAAAGAAACCAGGACTCAGGGGGGGCAACAGAGCAACAGCGCTTTAACTTAACTGCAACTCCACTGCAATGGCGTCTGTTTCTGCTTCTTCTTCAATTAGAATTAGAAGCAACTCTCTCTTGTCTTCTTTTTTATGGCTAGAAGCAGTGTTGTTCATTGAATACAGCTAAATTATGGCTGCTGCATGCCAGAAACTGCTGCACATTGCTCAAACTGAAATATCACAAATGAATTTGGAAAGAGTGTTTTGCACTTTTCAAATTCTATCAGATAACACCCAAACAGATAAGCTAACTGATTGTAATTAGGCCAAACAAGATCATTTGTACCTCCAAGACATGCAACAGTCACCTGCACTGTCCAATATGGCTGACTGTAACCAAACTAAAAAGGCTGCTGCGGCTAGCGCGCCACTTTGCCAAGTGTGAACACTCCATTTCACACCCCCAATCGGCGTGATTAACAAACCGCGGGTGGTCGACTTTGATAACGCTGCAATGCATGATGGGAGAGAGACCCTCTAACATGGTTAAAAGGCGGAAAGTGGGGAGGAAATAGAGACTAAAGTGGGCAGGAGAGGGGAGGCTTCTAAAGGTAAAAGGCAAGCTGTAAAAGCTGTTCTCAAGGCTTTTAGAGCCATGTTATTTGGACTACTTAGCCCAAAATGCTCCACACGGGAGATGCTGACAGAAATTCCATCCACCACAGCCGAGGGAAAGTAATGGGTAGCATTAACAAGAAAGGCCCTCCAGGTTTTCAAGATGGTTAGTATGAGAGGAGAGAGGCTATTGCTTTATATATCTCTGTGCATATGTGCATGGTTATGGAAGACCCACTCTGGTCTCAGATTGACCTTGAGGACATACAGTAAGTGTACTCAAACACCATTCCCCTGCGGATGTTATTCATATATTCATACACATGTACACACGCTCACACACACACACACACGCACAGAGCTCTGATGCACATGCATAAAAACGGCAGCTCAGACGCTTAAAGCTCAGGATGTATTCACACATGCTTTAGCTGCTGCACCGGCATTCCACAAGAGATTCTCGTATTTTGAAGTGAATATCTGTTTGAGCTGGCAGATCGCCAGACAACTGCATAATGTTTAGAGATGAAGAGAAAACATGACAGGGAGCGGTGTTAAAAAGCAGATGTCCTTTTCCTCTCGCTATTCCTTCCCTCCTGGTCGTTTAAGGCTGCTGGTATTTTTAGCTGCGCTTGTTTACAGCCGTCTAGGTGCATTCTCACCCTGACACAATTCACATTTAGGCGGATACTCAACCAGCCTCTCCAGTGTGCAACTGCCTTCATGTGTCACTTTGTCAGCGCTCATCCTGATATGAGCTGAATGACAGGAAGAGACTGTGTTAGCTTCATGCTTGTAACCAGGATTAATGGATTCTGGGCGCCTCTTCAGACTAAATGCATTTTGTCAACAAAATCTGTTTGATTTTATTAGACAGTTCATTTAATAACTGAGCTCTTGCTTTATATTTAGTGTATCATTGATTTCTCTTGGTAATGGTCCTAATGGACTTTTCCATTTGGCCACAAATAAAATTGTAAACACTTACAATGGAATAAAAAGGGTATCAAAATACACCCTAGACCTGGTTGCACCACTCAAACTAGTTGTTATGTAGTTGTTTTATATGTACACGCAGTAACTGCAAAGCATAACTTTTGCCTAGCTAACTTAATTAACAGGCAAAATGAATGTTAACTTGCTAACAACCTGAGTGACAAGTAAAACAGGTAACATCATAGATCATGTAAAAAAAGGATGTAGGTACTGTGACATAACTCACTGGTTTGTGGAATCCCATTTTGAAGCCTCAAGTTCAACCTTTTTGTCTGTCACCATAAAGAAGAGGGTGGAGCTGTGGAGGAGCGAGAGGTGGATCTGAGTCATAGCCTGTGGTGACGCCATGCAGGCCGTCTTTCACTGAAAGCAGCTCCAGCTTTAATTATCTGTAACTTTAAGCCTTCATAAAATATTAACAGGTGAGTTAAATAAAAACTCACCCCCTGTACAGTTCTTACAGACGGGGAAATTAGCTAATGAAACCAAAATCGTTTTTGTTCCAGGCTGTAAACATGTTTCTGTCAGCTGTAAAGTTGGACATTTTAACAAAGGGGTCTATGGGAAATGACTCACTTCTGGAGCCAGCCTCAAGGGGCCATTCACAGAATCACAGTTTTTTGCAATTCCACATTGGCGTCACCTCTCAGCTCCCAAGGCTGCCGCTTAGGTAATATAAAATACGGTCTATATTTGACCTGACATTAATTCAAAATGCTGTTTAATAAGTAGGAAGCTACTATTATGTGCTAGCTATTTTGTTGACTTGAGCTGTTTTGTTGACGCAGTGGTTAGCATCGTCACCTCAGAGCAAGAGGGTTCCTGGTTCAAATCCGGGATGGGTGAGCCCTTCTGTGCAGAGTTTGCAAGTTCTCCCTGTGTCAGGGTTTTCTCTTAGTACTCTGGCCTCCTCCCACAGTCCAAAGACGTGCAGGCGTGAATGGTTGCCTGTCTCTATGTGTCAGCCCTGTGATAGTCTGGCAAATGGGCTAGGGTGTACCCCACCTCTTGCCCAGTGTCAGCTGGGATAGGCTCCAGTCCCTCTACAACCCCTAACAGGATAATGGAAAATGAATGAATATTGCAAGCTCTTTCAATTTTTAAAAAATTAGTATCATTATTATGTCTATGTAATTAGTGCTATAACTAAACTAAAATTGGCTAAATAAATCAGTTGAAAGACTGAATTCTTATTTTTTTATTTTATTTTTTTTTCCCCAAGGCCCCTATCACCCCTTAAAGGTGCAATATGGTTTAGTCCGCCCCTGTTCCACCCACTAGGATTTGTCTTTAAACACTGGAAGGCTGAGTGAGTAACTGCTTTTGCTGCTGGTTCACCAACGTATACTGTCATGTCTTTCCCCAGGAAAGGGAAATCAGGCTGTCAAACAAGAAAAGAAAATTAGGAAAGAGAAAGAAAGCAAACTGACTTTTTAAAAATAAATGAATAAATAATCTAAAGGTGCGTGGAAGAGACATGGATCATAGAGGAAGGGCGGGGGGCCCACAGAGACTGTGTATAGGGCGCAGAGTTTGATGCTACACCCCTGACCAGAAACCAGATAGTTTTGGTGTGCAGCAGATATTTGGTAAGCTTCAGGCTAGTTTCTTGTCCACATCTGACTCTTTAGTTTTTGGTGCCCACTAAAAACACACAAAAAAAGTTCTAATATTTCCTGTAAACACAGGCTATGACTTTAGCCCTTAATCATAGCCACAGCCTCGTTAGAATATTCTCACATTTGTATGACTGAATGACTCTTACAAACACAAGCACACACTCACATACAGACATAATTATTACATAATCCTAATAATGACCCTCGGGGTGTCTTCTCCTAATCTTGCTACTTTTCTTTCGCCTTTCTTTTTCTTTCCGGTTTCACTCCTTCAGCCTCTGTAGAGTCATTATCTGAATAATCTTTTCCACAGGAAACAACAATAGCTGCTAGCTCTGTCTTCACATGGCTGTGCGACTAGGTCTCACAGGAGGAATATTCACACAGTGTATCACCTTATAACACCACATCATGAAATTATAAATACACACATAAATAAGCCACCCAGGGAGTAGCACTGGCATTAGCATTAGATGAAGTAGAGTCTATTTCACTTCCCAGAAGGCGGGTGACACCGCCACTCATTTGCGTTGTCGGGAAGCGTGTTTACTAAAGCAGGGTAGGGGCACTTTACGATCACCTGCAACAGCATTATGTATTCATAAGTGTAGGCAACATGATGTAAAATGTTTTGGATTGTTTGAAGCATCTCCTCGACGGCATAATTGTGTGCTGAAAGCTGCTAAACCTCTACGTGTAGAGACGCTCACACCATTAAATGTACTCCTTTACAAATGGCAACACTTTCGTCTAAATAGATGTACACAAACACACACACACACACAGAATTACAGCAACCTGAAGTTCAGCATCATGAAGTGCATTTAAAAACAGCTCAATCTTCTCATTTTAATCCTGCTGTAGATTGATGGTTTGTTAAATCTGATCAGATAGACTACAGCTCATTTATCTCGACTGTCGGAGGCCTCACCATTCCTCAGATTTACAGCACCGCTTTCATTAGATTTTATGAAAACCCAAAAAGAATATGAGTGATTCGCACAATAAAGTGTCACAGGCACTTAAGTTGGACTTCTTTGGGCTGCAGCCGCTCCTCCCTCCATCTTCTCAATATTGTTATTATGTTTCTCACAGCACTCTCTCTCTCTCTCTGACCACATGTCCTCCTATCCTTGAGGCAGCAGCGAAATTATATGCAGTTTATTAGGCTTCACTCCATTTTCAAAGCTGATACTGCTGAATGAGCCTCTGAATAAATGAGGAGTAGTTGTGCAATGCAAATGGAAATTACAGACAATGTGAATGACCAAAAACTGGGTCTTATCATGGCTTGTGTCACTGCTCTGGTGATGGAGCCATATTGACTCTGAAACATTTTAGTGCCTGTAATTACCTTATTAAATAACACGCTTTACTTACTAAGTACAAATTTAAAATGCCTCTTAAATGTTGAGCCATCATTTGTAAAATGGTTCTTTAATTCTTAACTGATAGAGATGAGAAATATTCAACCCTTGCACTTCCTTGAAATTGGTTTTGCTTCCTCATTGTCCCCCAACTGCACTTTGGGTAAAAAATGATAATAATAATTATAATTGTAAAATCAATCAGCTCTTTTTCTTTACAACGAGCTTAGCAATATTTTTTATAAAACAATGGACTATCACTTAATACTGTGGTTCCCCTGAGCTGTACAAGGCTTTGTGGCATCTTCCACGACTTTACCATTTTAGTTCACTCTTATTACTGTCACAGCGTCATTTTCGGTCATCAGCAACAACAACAACAACAAGAGCAAAAAAAACCTCTTAACTATACACTATACTCGGCACCAAACAGCTAATAGACACAATTAGTGACTAACTGGTGAAGATAGAGAAGAATTTAGCAGCTACAAGGTTAGATATTTCTCTCCTGATGTGGTGGAGACCAAAACAGAGCTAAAAGACAGTGAATATTGGACTTGAATCTGTTAAAAGCACAGACATATGCTGCCAAATAAATGCCAGTGTTGTTCCTTATCTGCTGGATTTGTATGTAGGTAATTCTTTGCTAACATTACAACTTAAAATTTCAACTTAAAAGTTTGTTATTGCAGTTTACATTTCTTTCTAAGCCTAATATGGATAAAAGTATTGAAGCGGCTACTATTTCCTTTACCTCAAACTGGGAGCGTACATTGGTTGAAGGTGACAAAACACAGAAATGACCACAAAGCACTGACTGTAGACCAAATAAAGAAATATTTTACATTTTAATTGTTTTGTTTTGAAAAAGTGATCTTGTAACCCATAAGCTATCGTCTCTGGGGTCAAGGACTAATATTGCAGGTGGATCCAGTGCAAATAGCAAATATCTGAGCTAAGACTTCCTCTTCTGTGCGCTGGCCATTTTGGCAAATCCCTATAAACAGATATCTGAATATGAGTGCAGATAAATTGAAGGAAAGCTAATATGACGCTAACTTGGCGTCAGACGATAGCCAGTGGGTTCTGAAACTGCATTTTGACGAATGCGTTCCACCTCTCCACAGGAACTGTTAACATTCCTTTCAAACATGATGGGTCAATACTAATCTGACTACAAACAGAAACCAGAACACTTCCGATACAAACATCTTGTACTATGGCCGATAGAGTCTGCTTCATATACAGGATCTGCTTATAGAAATGAGTCAAATATGTCACTCACAAACAAATGTTTTCCCTCACAGTGACATTACTTAGACCACAAAGAACAAACTGTTGATTCAAATCGCCTTATTTGAGATTTGGGCTGCAACAAAAAGTATTGTCAACACTAATCACAGATATAATATGCAAAATAATATGAAAGTCAATTGTATTTAATTATGTTTTACAACAGGGTTTTCCGAGACACCTTCATAGAAGACAGACGGTAGAAGAAATATGGCACTGGTATATCAGATTAATAGCAATTTTTAGAAAATTGGAAAACATTGTTAAATATCAAGGTGATAAAACAATGCTGTCTTTTGAGCTGTTAATGTGCACCTGGAGTTTTCTCCCTCCCAGTAGAACATGGGTTGATGAACATATGGTCGTGCCTGCTAATCAAGAGAAACTTTTGGAGAGTTTTTCTACTGTTTCAGAAAGCATCATGACTTTCTGTCCACCTTAATGTATCCTCTGGTGCACAGAGACAGCTTGTGAATATGATGCATGTAATGCTATATATCATGAGATGATAAAGCGGGGAGTTTATCCGCAGATTTCACTGGAGTCAGCAACGATAGTGGCAGAGATTAAGGGTCACATTCTCCAAGGACTTCTGCAAAATGATGCTGCACGCAGGGTTAACAAAATACTGATGTGACTGATGTCGTCTTTACCCTCTGGTTCATACACACAGTGTCATCCTTATTGGGCCCAGATATGTCATCACCACAACCACCAGCACCCAAAGGCCCTTTGTGTCAAACAAATAGAGGTTTCAAAGCTCTCTGTACATTCTCCACTTCAAATAACAGACTGTTTCATCAAATAGAAAACAGCACGTCACGTGTGCATGTACACAACACCTCTATCTACCACCCACAGCCTGGCAGGCTGGCAACGCATTGGCAAGGTCGTGTTCCCCTTCGCTGCACTCTTGTGAAAGATAAGGCGTCAAAACAAAACGGACTACACTGTAACAAACACAGAAACTTCCAGGAGCAGGGGATCAATGCCGACCCCGGCAAGAGGAGAAGCAGAGCAAGGGGGGGGAGAGAGAGATTGAATGTGCAGAGATGGAGAATGGGAGACGTCAGGATAATCCAGCAGCAGCTATAGTCGGTCTCCCAAGAGAAGGAGAGCAGGGAAGAGTGAAGTGGAGAAAGTCAAATAAACCTCTTTTTCTGTACTTTTCTTTTATCACCTGCCTCTCTGCCATCGCCGAGTCAATCCACAATGGAGAGAGTAAGCAGATTAGCTTGTTCGCCCATCAGAAAAGGGATTACATTTACCCATTTCCTCTGTCGGAGAAAGTTGAAGCTAGATGAAAATGTGTCTGGGAGCGAAAACTTTTTGACGAATCCATGAGTGATTGAGGTTCCACGAAAAGAGGCTTTTCTGTGTCCCTGTCAAATTTACTTGGTGCGGAGCCAGATTTGCTCATGGGGAACATCAAAACAACCAGCACTTGATAACAAATATGATCCCAGAGAGCTCCAAGATGTGTTAGGTGACCTAAACATGTTTTTTTTTTTTTTTTTCTCAGATAGCACCTCCAAAATTAAAGCTCATTTTTTAAAAATAATATCTATAATTAAGTAACATGCAGCTGCTGCCACAAACATGAACATCATTAATTATGAAAAAAATAAATATTTGAACAAAATCAGGCTACTGCTTCTGTTAAACCATTTACAGTAAAATTCAGACTGTACTGCAGATGAGTTTACATGTATTTTTTCAGTCTCCCCACACTAAACACGCAGTCAATAGATTTTTGGTTAAAAATTTAATCTCCATTTGCTGGTCTCAAATCAAGTGCATTTAAATAGTCTCAAAGTAAGCCGATCCTCCTATGAGTTCAGCACACTTTCTGCTTGAAAGTCAGCCTCTGGTCTTTTTCTGCCTTTGATGTTAACAAGCCTTGTTAATTGCCATGGTGAAAGAAGTTGGCTCCTGTGCCTACTACAATAATTATCCGGCCCTTACCAAGATTGATTCCCGAAAAAACAGAGTACATTTCTGGGGAGGTCCCTTTGATGTAGCCGGGAACTTGGAATGGGTAATAAAGAGGTTTATTGGTGCTGTTTGCTATTTTTCTGATCGAAGCAACTCCTGTTTCAATAAAGCAATTGTGTTGTGGTTTATTGATACTGCTTGGCTGTGCGTCAATGAGTAGAACGTATGGTGATGCTGCTGCTTGAATTTAAATGATTTGTTGCACAATTGGCCATAACACTCTGACTCGGAGTGAAATATGAAGGAAAATTACATGTGGAAAAAAGAGATCAATGTTGAAAAACTAACATGCTGTACAGTGGTTATTTGCAGGAGAGATGCATAGTGGGTAATGGCGATGTGAATGATCCCTGTAGAGTCATTTAGTCAAAGGAATAGCCTAACATGTTGGTAAATATGCTTATTGCCTTTCTTGCTAAGAGTTAGATGAGAATATCGATAACAACCCCATGTTTGTCCGTTCAATAGAGGCTTTTCACACCTTATGTTCTGAGAGAAAAGTAAGCAAAGGCAGCAGACATTTACTCTCAGTTCTCTGCTGCTCCTATTGAAAATCAAGTTAAACCATGGCACAATGAAGCTGCAAAAGTCACTGTAGTGGCCCATATTGCTCCAGCAACAAGCCTTATTTAAGTTTCCATGACTCACCATTGGGTTACAACAACTGGAAGAGAAGAGAAGGGGGCTACTTTTAAAAACTGTTCATGGGAGCACTGATGTCTGCAGTCTTCCTTTAATTACAGATGATTTCTATTCAACCCTGAAAAGCTTAAAGGTCCAATGTGTAGGATTTAGGGACATCTATTTGCAGAAATTGTTCATAATATTTATGTTTTCATTACTGTGTTGTGTTTTTCTTACTTAATGAGCCATTTACATCTTCACATGGAGTGGGTCCTCTCCCACAGAGTCCACTGTGTTCTTTCTACAGTAGCCCAGAACACACAAATCAAACACTGGCTCAAGATAGGGTCATTCGCATTTTCACATTGACCACTTAAGTTCTTCTATATGCTTGACACACGGGGGATGTTTCAGTTCTGCAATTTTATCACTACATGCCACTTAATCCTACACATTAGACCCTTGTGACGTCATAAAAGAAGAAGAAGCTAAAAATGTCAGTCGACATATGAGAGGGCCGGTGAGTGAATCTCTCCTCTGGGATTTATAAAGTGTATCTTCTTCTTCTTCATCATATTATACTAAAATGGAAATGGAAACTTGTTATAATAGATAATGATGCAATGTCCAGATGTTTTTCTGGACTAGCTAACTTTCTTAAATTTCAAACTTGCTGTGAATGAAAACATGTCAACACTTCTGTTGACATCAGCCACTGTAGTCTTCAGCAGGTTGTGCAGAGACTTCATGGAAATTATTTTTGCGCTCTACTGTTTCTGTTTTCATTGACCAGCAAGTAGATAGAAGTAAGTTTCAGCTGCCTTCACCTACTTCCTATCTCAGAACGCACAGCCTGAAAAGCCCCTTTTTGACGCAACAGCCAGCAGCTGGTTAGCTTAGCTTAGCATTAAGACTGGAAACAGGGGCAAATAGCTCACCTGGCTCTGTCTAAAGGCAACAAAATCCATGTACCAGCACCTTCAAAGCTCGCTTATCAATATGTTATACCTTGATTGTTAAATCTGTATAAAGAATAAAAAAAAAAAAAAAAGTAAAAATGTCAATACGTATGTGGTTTCATAAAGTTTTACAAAACACAAGCATGGCGGTAACTATTATAGTACCAGCCAGAGCTGTTTTGTTGCTGAAGTTTGAGGTTTCTTTCCATATTTAACTTTAACTCCAGGAGAAACTCCCACTGAACTTTATGTGTTGTGCAGAGTGCACTTACACAGATGCAGCATCCACTGACATCAAAACCTAATGTCTCCCAACAGTGGGAACAAAGGCTCGGAATCCACAGATCTCTAGGACCAAACAATACATAATACAGGGAGATGAAGGGGAACAATGGGCCGCCACGGTAATAACACAAAGAATGAGGGAGCGGGAACAAATGGAGACAGATGAGAGTGAGCTTCCCTTCGTCATTACGCAGGCTGACACCATCACCAGCTGAAGGACGGCACCGACTCAAAGGTGTATTCAAATATCCTGGCTTTCTTTGAAATGTGACCTCTGCACGCAGGGAGAAGCTGATTTCCCACCATTTTATTCTCTCAACGTAATCTTGCTTCAGTGATGAGCTAAAGACCCCTCTCTCCATTTTAACACCCGAGAAAGAAAGCAGGTTTGAATTTCTCTCCTTTCATCTTTCACACAGTTACGTCTGATACTTTCCGTGTGCATACAACGCAGTGCAACACTATGAATGTCTGTCTGAAAGACAATGACGGCAGGCTTTCCGCCAGCCCTGAGTCAAGCCGTTCAGAACAGCTGGGCGTGGCGAGATGACAAATTGTAGCCCACTAACTACTTTGTCTTGAGCATACATATATTCTAAGAATGTAGAGGTCAGAGTGGGGGTTGACTGCCAGCCCATTACAGACCCACAATTAGTACTGACTTATTTTTATTTTTACCACTTATACAATCATTACCTAACATTAACTAGTAGAATCAATACTGTAGGTCAGCATTTGCACTCCAGATAACCACGTGGCTAATATGCCAGTGTGGTTTCTAAGAGCTGCTTGCAGCAAGGTAAAATTATTTTCCAAAATGTCAGCTGTTTCTGCCCATTTTAGTAACCTTCCCAAACTGGTGATCCAACATTCACAGCCATGCTACAAGATGATTGGCCAGGTGTGGACAGATGAGGAAGGAACCAGGGTTTGAATCAGTGCAATGCTCTGGCTGTCTTTCATAAGACAATGTCTTAAAATATGCCCTGTTATGTCCATACTTAGGACTGGTATAAACATTCTTAATTTCTGATGAGTTGGACAACACCTCATATAAACTAGTTCTGTTTAAGCATGACACAAGTCTAATGGTGCTGGCCCCAAGCAGCAACCTCCGGGACTAAAAATGAAGCCAACACGGCAGAAACTGCCGTTACTTGAGTGGCCACTTGAGGCTGGCTCCAAAAACAAGTTATTCCTCTTAAACATCTATGTTAAATGACCAACTCTACAGCAGAAATAAACATATTTACAGTCTGATACAAAAACAGTTTTAGTCTCTGTAGTTAATTCCCCTAGTCACGACGTTTGAAATTTGTCCATGGCGGGGCCACTTTCAGTTACAAGCTGTCTGTGAGGCATCACGACACTCTATGAGTCAGCTCTACCCCTCACTCCTCCACAGCACCACCCTCTCGTCCAAATATGACCACTTCTGGCTCCCAAAATCCAAAATGGCGACAGCAAAAATGCCAAACTGAGGCTTCAAAACAGGAGTCCACAAATCAATGGGTGGCCTTTACTATTACTATTACGTAATATAAAGCACCATGCACTTTGTTGGTATGTTTGAGTTGAAGGAGTTTTTTTTTCTTTTTTTTTTCCAAAAACAAACACAACTGAGATAAAGATAACTCATAAATTCCATGCTTGTGCTACAAGTAAAACTTTTCATTCTGAGCATGTCATCATTTGTCACATAAAAAACAAACTGAATTCATTTACCACAGTGCCAGTTTGTCCGACGCTGTAGAATTAAAATAAAACGTGTAGAAAACATGAATGTAATGTGGTTTTGTGCAGAATTGCCCAATATCATCACTCTTTTCTGACAATAAGACTGAATTTTTAGAATTCTGGTGACCAGAGGACCGGACCTGGAGCATTAAGACTACATTATTGGTAGAGAAATGCTGAGTCAGCAGGCCTCAGTAGCCCAAAGGTCAGTCACAATGCTCCCGTAACCCCCTTCAACAACAGCAAACAACTGCAGTGGTCCAGGAGGAGAGTCCAGCTCTGCTTCTCTGAGGAGGTAACTGGAGGTGCCGAGTCACAGAAAACAAATATACAGGACCCCAGAAATGCTTTCAGGGACAGACATGTCCCCTTCTGAGTTAAAGTTATGTTTCAGCAGACACAGAAAGTCAATTTCTACAGTTAGCAACTGGCTTAGCAGCAGCTGAACTTGGTAGCTGGGACCCATTCACTACACTGTAAACACTAGATTGCTCTGCTGCTGCTGCTCCTCCGCCTCCCTGCATCCAGTGTCAGGAGAGCGCTCTCACCACTCTGCGAGGGCGATGCTCTGAATAAGCACACAAGAAACTGTTCTGAATGTGTGAAAAATGCAGTTCAGGGCCAGAGTGCACTATGGGCTCCCAGAATGGCGGTTTATGCTCAGATTAGATGCTCAGTATTTGTGCTCTGTGCCACTGTTTTTACTGCACCTTGCTGACTAACCGCCATGAAACAGATTCTGCTGTATTTTAGGTGAGGTTTGAGAAGCTGCTTGGTTACTCACTAAAATTGCTGGATGGATAGATTGTTTACTCTTCTGGTTTGTTGGGAATAAACAGAAGCAGAGGAGGGTAGTTAGCATGAGCAGTGACGGCCACCGTGAGTGAATACACCCAGAAAAAGAGAGCCGCCCAGAGCAATCTAAACTCTGTCAACAAGAAATGAAAGGAAAAAGCAGTAAAGGTGAGAAAAAGAATACAGGGACTGGTGCTTTATCAACATTAGCTTTTAAATTGGACTTCCAAAATGGTGGCCCTCATTGTAAGTCACTCAGAGTTGTAAGGACAAACAGGACCCAGGGCCAGCCAAATTACAGCCAACTCAGGATCAAACACTCCAAAAAATGAGGCAAAGTTTCATCTCTTAAAAGTGCCTGTCGATTGCAATCTTAATTAAAAAGCCTCCCCCTCTCTTTGCCTGTCTGAGCCCGTGTCTCCTTGTGTATACATGTCTCCCTCTCTTCGTCTGTAGGAGCGATGGCTGCATTTGAGGACAAGCTGGAGTGATTGATGGCTGAGATACTGGGAAATGAATTGCTGATAAAAGCTCTGGGCAGGAAAGGTTGGAGGCAAGTGAAGTGCGCGCGTGTGTTTGTGCGTGTGTGAAGGGAACAGCAGCTCAGACAGCACGAGGCAATGACACGACGACACAAGCCGGGCATTATCTGTGGCACCGCAGATTCACACCTCTCGCTATGAAGCATTCACACGTTCTTACACACATCCGGCTCTTTCTGACGTGCGTGTCTCGAGGACTGACAGGGGGATAACATGACAGATCACGGTCTGATGAAATGTCACACACACACACACACACAAGTCATCCTGACTATAGGAAACAAGTCCACCCACTCACACGCCAAACTTCCACCAGGTTTGCGCAAGTTATGCAGCAAACACAGGCAGGATTCATTCTCAAATAACAGAGACACGTGTGATTGGTTCTTCCTCTGAGCTGTCAGTGAGCAGAAATCACTCAGGCTTCGGTGCTCATAACATCACAGATATGTGAGCAAGAAAGCTTAGCTTACTTTTGATCCAGGCCACAGTTGCGTGTATTTAACCAGCAATAAAGCGCCGAGGAGGTTATTGCCTATACCTGACAGAGCAGCCGGAGACTGTACTCCAGGAAATCAAGTTTTAATATGACTTGGAATCTCTCTGTTTTTTTTCTGTTTGAGGAAGCATTAACTGGGTGACACGTTTAACACCCTTCAAATACGTGCCTCCGCATTTCCATCTTCTCTATTTGGACTGTAAGAATCCCATTTGTGCAGAATTGACTGAGTGCTTTGGGTAAGGCTGCCTAACACAGATGAGAGGGAGAGCAAAGAAATAGATGGATAATAAAAAAATCTGAGCCAAAAGAGCAGAAATGTGTGGGCATCACTGGCAGAAATTATTTACATCCCACTATTCTGGCACCTCTTTAAGTGTAAATAGGTTGCGGGCATCTTTTGTTACGGGGGTGGTGGGAGGCAAAAAAAAAAAAAAAAAAACTACTGAACAACTGTGCAGCTCCAGCAAAAGCAAGCATCAGCACAACTTTGGATGCTGGCTAACAAACAGCCATGAGGCTACAAAACAAACACGCAATATACAACCTGTGCCTCCTTTTTTTATTTCAGCCAGAGAGCCCATCGAGAGACGGGGAAATGAGCAAGAGTGATAGAATGGAGAGAAAATTAGAGAAGGAGTGAGAGATAACAAGGTGTTTATGGAAGACGCCTCTCTGCTATGTTCCCCCCAGCTCACATTAGGGTAAACAGAGCGCTGAGCTGAAAGGAGCGCACAGGGAAATGCTCCGCTGATAATGGCCGTGATGGGAGACGATGATAGCAATCACAGTAACCACAATAATCAGGGACAATTCTCCGGGGACTTTTAAAGCATCTCAGCAGCAGCATGTGCGTGGAGGTGTGTGTTTTTGTACGCGTGTGTCCATAGTTTGGTGCGTGTAATGGACCCAACATAAGCATTGTTGCAGTAATGGCACATCGTCGACCTCCCAGGTGGAACAATACTGGAACCGTAGATGATACCAACACCTGACAAACTAGTCAGCAATACTGTAAAGTGAGCAGGAGAGGACAAACACAGACAAACATATAGCTGCTGGTTTCACTAGAATCCTTCTACTTACTGCAACCAGGGGAAAACACTGGTTTGATGAGTGCTGTTGAAATGATAGGAGAGAAAAACAGTTGCAGGCCTTTTATTGGTACTAACAGAACAAGCTATGATCTATTATCTCTAAATGGTTTTTGATACCTAGGAGATATATACATTTGATAGTATGTAAGTGGGAGACTATATTAAAGAGCCTCGATTTCAGTGAGAAACATTGATTTGGGGATTGGCTTTAAAACTGTAGTCATGTGACTCGTGGCCCTTAAAGCTGTAGTTGGTAAGTTTTATAAAAATAATGTAATCATATTTGCGGAAACTGTCAATATATAAACACAGTATTATGTGAGATGGATAATCTGCTAAAAAACATCATATCCCTCCTCCTCCTATTGCCTCCAACAGCATTTGCAACCCAGTCTCACTCTAAAATATTGAAATCCAGCACTTGGGCAGTGACTTGCAGCATCAGACACTGACACAAAAAGCTGTCCTTTAATGTCAGCATGATATGCGACCGGTGGCCGACGTAGTTTAACAGAATTTGGCGGTGTCAAGGGGAAACACAGCGGGACAAGAACAAAAGTTAAGGCAGTGAAAGTCTGTGTAGGGCAGGTGGGAGGGTCCAACAAATACCGACTTTCAACCACAATCTACCACGATTCACAGAAAACAACCAGTCAGAGCTGAGGAGTCTCTAATGCAGCTGTCAATCATGTCATTCACTGCTGGTGAACTACAGTCAAACTGTCAAACTAGGCAGCGCTGATCAAATAAAAATCAAGATTCTGTGACAGTGTTGATCACTAAGTTTGCTTCAGTCAGTGGACGGTGCATGATGTTTCACCAGACTGTTTCCAACATGGCCGCCGAGTCACAAACTTTCTCATCTGAACAGAATCTTGATTCATATTTGATCAGCACTGCCTAGTTTGACAGTTTGACCACAGCTCACAAGCAGTGACTGACACGATTGAGATTCCTCGGCTCTGATTGGTTGTTTACCTTCAGCCACGGTGGATTCGAGTAAATGCAATTTGAAGACTATCTGTCTGCTATGGTGTGGATACAGTGACACTCTCTGCAATGTGACACAAAGTTATTTCCATAAAGTTTACCAACTGTAGCTTTAAGATAGGATCAGCTGTATACATACTGTAGCTTCTTTGAATGAACTTGTCTGATTGCAGTGAAATGTCAGCAGTTCTGATGTGTTGATATTTATGCAGTCATAGTGTTTTGAAGAGACTTATTTTAAGAGTACTGATTTTTCTGGACCAACAGTTTATGTTGAAACAAAATAAAAAAAAAACTTTTGAATTAATTTTACTTTGTTCTGGAAATTTCATTTAAAATGTCTGTGCCCTCTGGTATCACTGCCCAAATATAAACAGCTAAAATTATCAGGTTTTAATTTGTTGAGGCCAAGAAATAAATAGAAGGAAAAAAAATGAAAACCTTTCACACCTACAGGCAATTAAAAGTCACCAATTAACCTGCATGTCTTTGGACTGTGGGAGGACGCTGAAGTACCTGGAGAAAACCTACACTGACTCCAAATGGGGGGCTCCCCCACCCTGAGTTTGAACCAGAAACCATCTAGCTGTAAAGGAGACAATGCTTACCACTGCACCATCGTGCCACTTAATATTGATTCACCTATTTCCTTATGATATCGGCTGAGGGACGGCTGTGGCTCAGGAGGAGGTGGAGCAGTGTCCATATCAAAGTGTCCTTGGGTGAGATACTGAACCCCAAATCACTCCCAATGGCTGTGTCAACAGTGTGCGAGTGTGCCTAACCTTGTATGGCACAGCCTCAGCCACCAGTGCATGGATGCATGCGGGAACGGGTGCATAGTGCTTGTAAAGCCCTTTGAGTGGTCGCTAAGACAAGAAAAGCGCTCTGTAAATGCAGTTTATTTACCATTTGCCATACCAGGAACGTGTGCTAAAAGGTTGTAGCAAATGTTGAGCAAGGTTAAACTTCTTTAGACGACCTCTGCTGCATTGCTGGAATGGCATGATTCAAATGAATGAGGAGCTTAAGTCGGCCTGAACGAGGCCCGAGGCTGCTGTCGTGGAAACGCATATACAGTATCTGTACACAATTCAGAGAAAGGTTTGTGTTTGTTTGTTTTCTTCAAATCTATAATGCAAATGGGCAATATTTGACATCCTGAGGGATAAAAACTGTAAAATGAAAACTAAAATAAAGACAGATGAGTACACTTTGAGAAAAACAAGTCATGATTTGGAGTTCTTTAAGCCCTAATGATTTTCTCATATATCCCAATGTCCTTACCCATTTAAGATTAAAACCACAACAAGTTTATAAATTCTTAACTCTCATGTGTCGGCTTTATACTCATACTTAAAGACAGATAAGTTTGCCTCTAGAAGCAACATAATACACTGGAAATCCCTCCTCTGGGAGCCATATGTATCAAACGCCTGAATGTACAAGTGATATAGGTCGGAGCTCATGTCATTCCCTCTCTATGACTCTTTGTTGACTATCCCACAAAGCAAAAAGACCATAAAATAATGATATAAACATATTTCTCCCCCAATATAGCTAATGTCATCCCTTTGAAGTGCTTTTACTGCATTATATCGATCTCAGTCACATTCACAATACACTTCACTGTTGTTTTGTGGCAGTCCATAGTGACGTCTACATAAAAGAGCGATTGGACACATTCCTCTACTTTCCCCTGCTTAACGGCCTCGTCCATCTTCTCCTCTTTTTTAATGACCCACCAGCCATCGGTAATCAAACAATTACCAGTCAGGCAGGGGAGTATTAAAACACGTCGCTGGTTGCTTCCAGAGCGGTAATGCGGAGGACGTGTTTGATCTGATAAGACATCGGGCAGGCGTGTCCCTCAGTCCCGCTGAGTGTCACCGACCCCGGCACAAAAGCCCTCATCTGTCCCCTGAGGATATAAATACCGCCCCATCCTCCCCTCTTTTCAGTCACGATTAAAAGACAAGAAGTGAGACAGAACGCCCAACAGACAGCCGCTATGAAGGGAGGGTCAAAGTCATAGCTCTGACACAGAGAAAGGTTTTATCGCAGCGGTCAGGGCTCAAATCCCTGAGATTGATCCCCTGTGGCCACAGGTAATGGCTGGCGGAAGGTAAAGAGACGTTAAGCAGCTGTATGAGCGACTGCTCTGGCTGGTACCTGCTCTGTGGAGTGATTGTGAAGTATATTTTAAAATGCTTAATTAGCACTGATAATGCCTCTCACAGAGTGCTCAAGGTGGGCAGTATAGGGAGTCCTCTCTTTCAGTTGAAATGGATCTCACTCCAAGGACAGATTTAGATTTCCAATCTAAAATGTCACGTTATATCACAGACCACTTCAATAAAGAACAACCACAGCCTACAGCAAAGCCCTTTAATAAAGCCACGCTCACCTTAAAGCCTGAATACAAAGTGGCATACTATTCACTTAATTAAAACAACCATTAGTTCTGATTTAATTCTGATTCCAAACCCATCACAGCCATCAGCACTTAGTGACAGCTACGTAGAAGGTTTGCTCACAAACCAGCAGGCGACAAGACGCCTATACGTGGAGTCTTTTATTAATCACACTGCCACTTCTCGGCAACAAGCCCCTCGGAAAGGTGTAATCCAGATAATTGAGCAGAGTTGTAAACATGTCAGGTGTTGTCAAGTGCAGTCACATGGGAATACAAGGACACATTGTTTAAAAGCTCCCCTGTTTGTGATGCATGTAAAACAAGAAGTAAAACTAGCTTATTTTAGAGCTGTTTGCAAAATAACCCTGCTTTTTTTTCCAAGTCAAAGTGCACAGTTAACAAGAATGTCACACATAAAGCAACATTGCGTATAAAGTGAACTATTCTCCGCGGAGTAATTAAATGATGGTCAGTCTTCCAACATCAATGTGGTCTGATTTTGGATGTGAGAAAAACAATAATATCTCATGTTTAGCCAAGACTAGCGTATGCTGGCGCTGCTGTGTTCTCCAGTCTTTGACTTAAAAACCAGAGCAGTTATGAAACCACAATATGTGTGTGCAGACAAATTAATTAGGAATAACAATGTGCACATACACATCTACACTCACATTATCTCCATGGCTTATAATTCCATCTCACGCCGAGACACGCTGTAAATCTCTGCCAGTAAATCCATCCTCTCATTACCATCTGGGGAGAATGAATGGACCCATGAACCCTTTTAGTTTTGTTCTGTTAACCATCTCCTGCATCATGTTTGGATTATTTATACCCTGCTTTCCATTACAAAAAGCATCTGGCTTGCTCATACACACACACACACACACACACACACACACACACACACACACGCCCAAGCTGACACTCCAGCACTCCCTGGTCTTTGTTTGAAATGCTAAGCATCTTCTGCAACTGTACGTTTTCACTGGGAATTTGCCCTGTGCCTTTTATGAGCACTTTGTCGCAACCACATCTAATTCTGTGAACTTCCTTTCTGTCAATGCATCCGGTCAGCCGTGTGCTGTGCTCGGCTGCCGCGAGGCCAAAGAAAATGTCATTAGAAACACTTCTGAAATGCATACATAGTGGAGAGAATGCTGCAAGTCAGTGGAGCCAGTAGCTGTAATGGCTCCATATTAAAGAGTTGTCATTTGAGGTGGCGGACTCCATTATGGATTCTGTGTAATGATGCTTGTCTCTATAATATACTCTGTAAACACTGCTCCGGTCCAGATGCTGAGGTTTAGCCTGGTGGTACAGCCTGGCTGAGAGCCATTGTCTCTTTCCGCCTGTGCTCCTGAACAGGGTTATGGGTAGTGTAGTTTGTCAAGCACTGGCGTTTTTGTTCAGATTGCAGTGTGAACTTGGGCTTTGAATTCAGATAGCATTGTCAAGCTTTGGCAAAGTTCTCCCTGACTTTATATCTCTTATGCAGCGGGACGGCAAATAGGCCGGATTACGATGCTCTTTCTGAAACAAACACCACAGTGGGAAATGCCACATCCCATAAGAAACAGCAGGCTGTCGGCCAAAAAGCGGTGCACAATAATGCGGAGCGGCTCAGACACACACAAACCCACACCCGCACTAACATTTCTTAAAAGCTCAGCAAAACAACACGACGTGCAGCTGTCTCACTCTAAGCAGCGCTGACACCCATTGTGGAGCGCATCCCGGGAGATCACAATGCACTGACAAAAAAAATCTTTATACACCTTCCTGTGAATTCTCTGTATGGCTTCTGATGCGGCTCTACTGTATGTCTCCAGCGGGAGAAAGGCAGGAAGAGGAAAGACAAGCAGTGGGAGAGTGATGGTGCTGCTCTGAGATGAAATGAAGCTTTTTTTTTTGTGGTGCCGGCACTTTTCAGAGAGCTTCCTTTCATCAACCGATGCTGATCCCTCTTTTTTTTTTTTTTTAAGCAGTAAAACAATAAAACCTTTTCATCATGGGGAGCAAGAAGAGGCAGAAATCCCATAATAATTATGGCTGGTCCACATTGGAATAGTCTCACACTAAGCGCTCACAGTCTTCACTTTGTAGGCCCTAATTACTGTAGACCACATATCACATTTCCTTAATTCTCAAACCGGCCCATTTTCTATTTTTCCATTAATTCTGTTACAAAAGGGAGGCGGATGTCTTTGTCAGTTCAGTTGAGGAAAAGGAGGAGAATCGCACGGTTTCACATTAACGCTCACAGTCGGACAATTAGCCTAGTGGTCGTTTGCACAGTGGAGGCTAGCCCATTTGCTTCAGCACATTTCGGCTGTTTTGTCCCTCCCAAGAGATGACTGAGAGCAAGGACAGGACCCTTGTTTAACTGTATTTGATGAGTGCACTCCTTAAGCGGAAAAAATCTGCCACAGTGCAAGGACAATGAAGCAATTGCATGCCTCAGATTACATTTTTTTCTTTGGTAAATATACACAAAATAATCGACTGGTTTCAGGTTTCTGGCTAATATCATCACAGAAGCTGTCATTTCCCGGGGAATTTCTTGAACCTTAATCCCACATTAGTCACATCCCATGGTTAGACTGTCCAGGCAGAGAAATCCTCCTTTTAGCCTCCAATCATTTTAAACGTTCTCGCTTTAGCGTATGAATTCCCCTTTGATTCAGCCTAATGTAGATGTTTCCCTGCTCTGACAGGTGTTTCATCTTTAATGAAAGATTGTTTCTAATGTTCTGAGGATGTCACAAAGAGGGCAGGGACGCCAAGCAGCTGACGATGTGCTGTAGTGACATGCTACTGGAGTGGAAATGACGTGATTGGATGCGTGTGGAGAGGGACACAAAGCACAATAAATTGTGTCATCTCTGTCAGAGTGTCGCCAAAACCCAAACCTCCATTGTTCCCATGAGTTTACGTTGCACAGTCGCTGATGTACATTATTAAAAATGACAAGAGCCTTGTTGGTTCAATTTATGACACACCAATGTCGAGGCGTACGCAAACACAATCAGACACACATCAGCGCGGCGTCTGCATAAACGCCACTGAAAGGAAAGACGCAGTGGATCCAATTAATCTTTCTGATGTTAATCAAGAGCCATAAAACTTTAACCAACATCTGTACAGCCTTTCGTAAACAGCGCCATGGCAAATTTCTTTTCCTGTCACTGATGACAGGAGACAGATGACATCATTACAGTCCCTCCAACTCACAGTAACCCAGTTCTATTTGACTTTGAAGGCTGCATTAGCCACAAATGGGTGAGAGAGCCCAGAAAGAGCTACTATATATATAATAGGCTACAGTTTGTAACATGAAAGAAACTGTGAAGAGCACATTCACTGCTGATGTGTTCCTCCTCATATTGCACAGCCTCTTCCACTCTCCCTTTCTGCCATACCTACACTACTTTTACATTATTCCATATTTCACTTCTATTCCCTTGCTGTCTTTTGTGTATATCCTCTGGCTCTGTCAGTCAAGCTTTAAATAGCATTTGTACCTTCCCTCTTATGCTCCGTGTCCTGCACTGTGCCTCGAAGACAAGTACAGACTGTACAGCCCCACGGTGTATTTGTAGAGCAGGAGTATCGGTGTTTGAATGTGTATTTGAGTGTGATCTTAGCTTTACGTCTCCCTGGTTGATCAGCTGCCTTCATCTCTTTATCTCTTCATGTAGTACCATGGCATAGTAACTCTGTAGTAACAACGAGCCCTCTGGCTATTACTAGCACATTAAATGTACAGTAAATTTAAGTCTATTAGTTGTCAAATGGCCAGTATCCTCAGGGCCCTGACACACAAAGCCAACAGCCGGCCATCGGTCAATGCCGGGCCATGGGTGAACGTCTGGCGCCCTAGTTTTTGTGCTGCTGCACTGTTGGCACTTGTCAGCCTTTGTTGGCTGTTTTTTTGTATGATTCAACATGTTGAATTGGTGGACAGAGCTCGTTAGTGAGTGAAATCATTCTCACTGTTAGTTCAGCTCAGCGCACATGAAGAGGAACAGGAGTGAGGAAGGCAAACAAAAGACTAATGTCAAGTTGGTGTGAGGTAAGATTATTTTTTTGCTATTAAGCTCAGTTTTTTATTGTTTGTGTTATTGTTCGCAAGTGCACGGTAAATATCCTTCAGTATTGAATTGTGTGGATATGTGCTAATTGGCTAACTAGCATCTTGAATCCGTCTTGTCGGCCCTCCATTGTCCCTATTTGAATGACAAAAACAGACTACTGCCACCTGCTGTTATCGAGCGTTATTTCCTCTCTTGAAGGCACAGAAGTACATGCTAGTTGGCTATTGGCTGTAGTCTTTGTGGTGTGTTCAGGTGCAACTTTTTGGCTGAGACACAGGCGACATGAGGTGTAGCAACAGTCCGCCTTCATCGCCACTAGTTCTTAGATGTCAGATTGGTGTGTATGGGCCTTGGGTTCATATTCCACAGATCACAGTTTACATCTAAGGACAACATTCAGCACTGATGCAGGAAGTAGAGTGACCTTTATGTAAAGATGTAGAGAGTACGTGTGCGGAAGTTGTGGTTGCTGGGTGTGTAGTACATCTGATGTGATTGGAGTTTCTGTTCTGTTTTTGACCTACAATTTTTTTTTTT
>JAPZEB010000024.1:6176850-6187415 GCA_029783705.1 Chaetodon striatus
TGTTGATTTTTTTTTTTTTTTTTTTTTTTTTTTACCCTACCATAGTCATAACATGTCCCTGACATTAACAAGTGTTTAAGTTGTCGTACCTTTAACCAAAATGTATCTTTTTTTTTCCTCAATGTTCACACCCAGCAGATGCAAAGCATCAACATTTATTTGGAGCTGTGCCTCTGCCCAATGATACATATTTGTTTCTCTGCTATTTGAACGGGTAGTGTAAATTTGGTTTCTACTGCAGAATTGTCAGGGTTAAAATTCCATAGGTGTTAACGTCTCATCATATAAACACATCCAAACCCATATTCACTGACATGTTTTTTTTTTATTTTTTTCAGATTCTGTTGAATAAAATAATAACAGATTCGCAGCTCCTGCATGCTACAGTACATCTCCACCGATATGTGAGAGCTGAGACCATCGATCCTATTATTATTATTTAGTGTTTGTGTAGTCATCTTACAGCAACAACATTGATCAATGACAAACCCTGTGTTATGTGAATGAACCTACATGCACAATATGCAATCACATTGTGACTTGAAGGCAACAGGAAGTTGGCTCCTTAACTTATGTGCAACATAATAACACTTTATTGTGAAGGTGTAAATAGTCATTTGGGGAAATTTCTGTCAGTCAAAACTAGAACTAGCATGTATACATTGATCCGCTCTGTAGGGTATTTTGAAAAGTGAGTTTTCAAGACAGGAAATGGTAACTTGGTGTGGATGGAAGTTCAGAAAGGAGAGAAGATTATTTTTTTCTAAGTAAGATATGGATATGGCCTCACTTCCTGGCTCTAAAGCTGAATTTAAAAACTCAAGGTATGGTGCACGTGGAAAAACTGCTAATGTAAGAGGTCTGCCTGTCGATTCTGTGATGTATAGTATCCATTTCCAGTTATCATCTTTCTAACTCCTTTCTACAAAAGTGACTTCTCCATCTGTTTACCTCTTGCCGCATCTAATACTTACTTCTACAATCTTTCCTCATCCACCCCTTACTTCCTGTCTGTCTCTATGTCCCTGTCAAACACACAAAAACACACACACACGCGCTCACTTTCTCTCTAATCACATCTCTTCTTCACTCTGTCATCAGCGGCCAGTCAAGGTCAGAGGTTTTTATTTTTAGTTGTCCAATAACAAAACAGCTTGTCCTGGCCGACATTGAAAGACACTTTGAGCGTGAGCGTCCGTCCCCGGGGCCCTGCAGCATTTAAACGGAGAGCACGGCTGCCGCTCCCCAGACGCCCTCACAATCCTCATCACGTCACTGCTGCCACGGCCACAGTAGCCACGGTAATATAAACAACACGGCAGTGACCTAGCAGAGCATGCTATTTAAAAAACACGAGAAAAAACTTCACTGGGGCAAGAGAAGAAAATATTCCCACTGCTTCACACTTGGTGGGTAAACCAAACAAGCACATGGACTTCTAACATATTAGAATAAGTGAGCTGGTAATGGAGAGGTACACTGTTACAAGACGTCACAGAGGAGCTAGATTTAGTTGTGATTTTATACTGAATCCAAGTGACTTTAGAGGGCGTTCACCACAGGTATAATGATTCATTATCCTGGTAATAACATCAAATAGAGATCATCATGAGCTGCATTAGTTTGCATGGAAACTGCGAGAGAGGAACATTGAGCTGTTTCTCTATGCTGCTTAATGCCATGTCATTAAATCAATCAAACGGGCGGAGGTGAAGGAATGCACTACACTGAATAATGAGCTTAGTTCACCTGACACTCCTTCAGGTAGACGTGCGCTCTCTCTTTTAGACCAGTGCTTCCTAACTGATGTGCTGCATTCTGAATGTGTCAGTATGCTTCAGCCAAAGTGCTTGTTGGATGGCTGAGCAGCATCTGAAATATCCTTCCTCAGGGGCGGAGTGGGGGTGCGGAGGTTGGCTTCTTGGGTTCCAGCCCAAATGTTTTCTCATAAGCCTTAAATCTATGCTTTTTCCACAAAGAAATCTAATATAATTGAGGAGATGTTCTTCTTTTGACCTAATATTAAATTCAGAGTGAAGAGCACATTTACTTGTTGGGCATCCTTGATTTGCAATCAGAGCAGCATCATTATGGCATGGATTCAAATGTAGCAGATTTTGTCAGCTAATCATTCACTCTGTGAACTCTGCTACAGCATAGTACAAACACATGTTATGTAACTTATCAGGCAAATTTCACCTCTTTTTTAGGTTGTAGGACTGAAAATTAGTCATCCTCAACATTTGTTATTATGGTTTCAGAGTGATGAAGACAGTTGGAGAACAATTACAAGATAGAAAACAGGATGTAGGCTCTACAGGACAACCCGGTCTCACTCAGAAGTCATCGAAATCCAGCCACACTCAGTAACTTGCGGTATCAGTCATATGCATAATACGCAACCGGTCGCCTTTGAGCTGAGCCTCCCTGGAAGTGACGATTTTGTCGCATTTATCCAACGACCGTCTCGCTTTGCTGCATTAAAAAAACCTGCTCAGTGCTGTCTCATAGGAATGCTTGGAGCCTCCACGTCCACTGTGCTAACACGAGAATGTATAACAGGGAGGTCGCGTTTGAAAACTGGTGATAAACAGCTGACGTTTGAACATCATAGTCATGATGTTAAATGCATCCTAGCGCACGTTTAATGCAATGTAAATTCTTATTTTAATGTAAATTCAATAGTGAATATTTGACCACTTCTTCTATGAAATTTTAGGGGAAGTTCAGCCTCCCTTGTTGTCTCAGAGCCATCGCCCCTGGCATATAGCTATTATAAACAGAAAAAAAATATCTCCACAACACCGGACCCCCTTCAGTTTGGGCTGAGCCCTGAATGCTTTTAACATCTGCCCCATCTTCACACCTTCCCAATGTCAGAATTAGGATTGCTGCTTTCAATAATTTCTGTAATTTTCCCAAAGCAACAATTTGACAATCACACCCACTTTACACAGCAATTAGCAAAGTGTGCAGGAGGTGGAAAAGCAACCTCTGCCTCTCTCATTTTCTTTTCATTTGGAACACATTCACTTTTGTCATTTTTTTGTGTATATAACTAACTGCAATACTATGAATGCCTTTGAGAAATGATATCACATTTAAGTTACCCTTATAGTCAAGTTTCCATCCAACTTATCACAAATTTTAACCCAAAAATTTTAACCTCAGAATAAATTTATGTTTCCATCCAGTACTGTAATACAAATGTTAGAGGGTGGGTCCACTTGGAAAATGCTTGTAAAAGCAGATGGATGGAAACACTTGATGACGGCGGGCTTTCGCCTTGCCTCTCAATTAGTTTTTTTCCCTTGGTTTTTTGGTGGGGGAGTTTTTCCTTATCCACTGTGAAGGTCTACGGACGAAGGGATGTTGTATGCTGTAGAGCCCTCTGAGGCAAATTGTGATTTGTGATATTGGGCTTTATAAATGAAATTGAAACTGAATTGGATTGAATTCAAGTGTGACTTATTTGAAATAGCTATAAGCTTTAATAATTTTTGCCTTGAGATGTGTTTGAACAATGAAAGCAGACGGGTTCCTTTTGAGCACACTGACAGCTTGAGTGGCTGCAAGATTATTGCAAACCTGTGTTTTTTTTACCATTGTAGAGTAAGCGCAACATCATGTAGTACAAGCTGTACAAGTCGCCTAATTGTTATATGCAGCAAAGCTTAAAGCCTAGCTTAGTCTTTTCTACTTTTTATTCTTTTCAACAAAGCAAGTTTGTTTATTTCTCCCTGTACTTGTTCACACCTCAAATTGGTACATGTTGTATATCAAACAATGTTGGTAGGGCTTTAAAAAAAAAAAAAACATCTCCATTCCTGAAAAAAAGCCTTAGCAGAAATGGAGGTGGGGGAATTGTATGTCCAAGTAAACATGGGATTTCCCCCATCGAGGATTTCGTCCATATTGCACTTGTCGAGGGATTATTTTGTCTCTTAGCCCTACCCATGAGCCAGGAGCTGAGAAAATCCCTTGTATTCCACACAATCTGCTGCAACTCATCCTTACTCCAACTGCAAATAATACCTCTATCAACGGCTGAATCAGACAACTTAGACAAACAGCCCATAGCCAGTCGTCTGGGCCTAGAGCCAGATGCTCTTAAAATGCTCTTCTCCTTCTTTTGCTTTCCTTCACAACTGAAAAGACTTGACAAATTAAACACAATATTTCCAAGACGTATCCAGTTTCCTCTATCACTGGATTGTCAAGAGGAGCAGAAGGGGTTGGAAAATCTCCCAATTTACAAGCATTCGAGTCACTTTGGACGAGCCATCACAGAGTGAGAAAGGTTTTGAATATTCATTAGCCGTTATAGTTTCTTCGTGGCGCCAACAGCAAGACAGCAGCTATATTTGTTTGCATTTTTCCTATTAAAAAAACATTTCACTGAACACAGAAGTGGCATTTCCCTACTGTTTGTCCTCACCAAAGACAGCACTAAAATTAGAGTCAATAAGCAAACAATCTCGGCTACAACTATGCATAACAAAAGCTGATTTCTGTATCCCTACAAAGCAAAAGACCTGATTTCAAATGAGCGCTTCTTTTTTTCCTGCTAGGAGTGAGGGGAGCCCGTAACCACTTAAGCCTCATCCCAGATGTTAAGATAGAGAGGGAGACAAGAGTCAGCTGCTAAAAGATTAATAAATGCTGCTGAAAAGCAGGATAGAAAATGCTTTTAGAGGTACTCGCCCCGATGGGGGTGGAAAGGCATTGATTTTTCTGTTGGAGCCATCGCTGTCGTTTGGCAAGATGGTGCTTCGTAAGCGAAGCAAGCTTTTCATGATAACAGCCCTGGCCTCTCCGTGACCTGTGAAGTGTGCCTGTTAAAGAGGCACGGGATATTTAGCGGCCTAGATCAAAAGCGTTTCCCTCTCCGCCTTGATTTCAGGTCATTTTTCTGGTCATCGGCCAGATTTCAGGTGGGCAGATCGATGGTGGAAAAAGGGACACCTAAGTGATGGATCGATGATATAGGTGGCGTCTCCAGGCAGCCAGCAGGAAAAGATTGTACGTTTGTCTGTGTCTCATCCCATGACATTACCACACCAATGGAAGCATCACGCCCTCCATTACGCAGATCAATAGAGATTTCACTCCTGCAGGCTTTCAAAGTTTAACGGATGTCAGAGGAGGGAGAGATCCAGCACTCGCTCACAAAAAGACATCATACGAAGAAGCATCAGTGTGTCACATAGTGATTTATAGTATGATACACATGCGGCGGGATGAGAGGACAGAAAGAGAGAAAAAGCAGATGTAATCTAACCAGGAGGGATATGGTCATGGACAGACACCGATGGAGATTTACAGCACCCAGAGAGTGATATATAAAGTGTAAACAAGCGACAGATTGCCTGCCATCCACCCACACACACACTCTCTCACACACACACACTCACGAACACACACACACACACACGGCTGCATTCCAATCCCACGGAGCCGGCCCGTTGCCCCTGGCAGCCGGTGCTGGTAATGGCACTGCACTGGCTCAAAAGTAGTGCAACATGGTGGTCGCCAAGCGATAAACCATGCATGCAGTTGAGCTGAATGTGGCAGAGCTGGGCTGCAAGGATAAGAAATTAGCGGTATGCGGCCGTGACACCAATATCAAAGGACAATAACAGTGTGAGCGTGTGCGAGAGATACAATTTAAGCCATGACAACAAAGCAGATAGCTAGTATTCCTCTGCAATTAGTTCTAATGTTATCACAGATCACACTGGGAACACAAATATAAACTGATATATTTTACTGGTAGATATGCTCTTTCAGTTTTTCAGTGGAGTTTTTTTTTGTTTTGTTTTTTTCTGCTTGCTACTTCAGTAGCTTTCCAGATAGAATTATAACCTGAATCTACAGCTCCCCTGCCCCAGCTTTTTAGTGAGTTTTAAGCTCAGTGTTTAGCCGTCCAGCCCACAACTTTACTCTCTGTGTTTACTCTCGTGGCCTTCATAGTTCTTTTTTTATTTTTTAGCCAAAGCAGGCAGCAGCTGTTTTGAGTTAAAAAGCTCTAAAAACACACTTTACACTACCTGCTCCAAGTGGGCATAGCAGCGCCTTTAGCAACTACGTGACTCACCCAACATATGTACATGTACAAGCAGAAGCCCTGAGGAAAATCTTAAGTTGGCGTTTAGCTTCTTGTTAAAGAGAGGCAGTTAGGGTTAGGGTTACGGTTAGGGTAAGGATTCCATCTCATCACTTATAAGGTAAATCAAAGTCAGTTATTGCTGTTTGGTCACATCATAACAGTGGCAATGGTGGGTTTGTCTTGTCCTGATGGGCGCGGTTTGTAGGGGCACATCGTGTGAGCATGTAGGAGTTGAAGGTTGATTTATAGCTGTGTAGGTTCTATGCGGAGCCTGTGAGCGTTTTTGTGAGTATACTTGTGTGTGGTGTGTCTGCATTCGTCTGCAATTACACCAACAAAATGCTAGTCAGCTGTGGGGTTCCTGTGCCACTGTGCTGAGTTTCTGTGAGGTACTTTTAAAATTTAATTGACAACAACAAAACAATTGTCTGTTGCAACTAGACATGTTTTTCCCACATGCACAACGCTAACATTATGAACATAAGCCTATGGCAGTTTACACTGCATAAGTTAACCTAGCGGTGAGATGAGTTTCTCCTTCTCATATGAAGCTGGGGAAAAGGCAACATTTAACAAAGGTAATGTCACAAAATCAATCTTAGAATTCGCAGCAATCACCGACTTCAAAACCGTCTTACCCTTGAAATGTTTTCCCCACAATTAATACATGCTAATGTTATTATTTTATGCCTAAAATATTTTCTGTTAGCGTACATAAGTTAGCCTAGTGGCTAGCAGAGTTCCTCTAACCATATGAGGTCAAGATGAATCACAACCATGACTTCTAATGGTATTTTATGGGAGCTTTATTGTCTTCACAATTTATTGATTCTTATCTGTGAATCTATTTGCAAAAATAAACAGGAGGTCTACGTTGCCGCGACATGTAGTCATTTCTGGTGAGGTTGATCAGGCTATAGCGTGGGCTACACCCTACACATTCCACACAGAGCCTATGCTGTAGGTACAGCATCAAGTCCAGAAGTTGCCAAAAATCCCCAATTAAGGAGTCAGATATTTCCCTCATTAGTTGTTAGAGGGCGGCACAGTAGTGTGGCAGCACAGTGGTGCAGTGGTAAGCATTGTCGCCTCACAGCAAGAAGGTTTCTTATCCGAACCTCTGGTTAAAGGGGGCCCATCTGTGCGAAGTTTGCATGATATCCCTGTGTCAGCGTGGGTTTTGTCTGAGCTCTCTGACTTCCTTCCACAGTCCAAAGACATGCAGGCTAGGTTAATTGGTGACTCTTAATTTTCCTGTGGGTATGATGTGTCAGCCCTGTGATAGTCTGATGGCCTGTCCAGGGTGTACCCCACCTCTCGCCCAGTGTCAGCTGGGATAGGCTCCAGCCCCCTTGCGACCCTTTATAGGATAAGTCTGACTAATATTTATCAGGCAGTGAGAAACAGGACTCTAAATGAATGATGATGTTCCTCTTTAACTCCTGGATCTGTAAATAAGAAACCTTTTGCTAACAAGTTCACTACATTAACTACAGATGATGGTATGTCAATGTTGTGATCACAGTTTGTTTCCTCTGCCCCCAAGTGGCCAAAAAATCTGATACTGCAGTTAACTCTAACGAAACAAATTATTTCCATTGGTCCAGATACTGTTATGCACAATTACTCCATATTAAGTGACCCCGCTTGGTCAAACTGTTAAACACAAATATAACTTTTAAGGACATTCAACATTGGCATGAAATATCTGCTCTTGGCAGTCTCAGATAAAAAAGGACCGTGTTAGTATCAGCCTTGAAAAACATGCATCTGTTGAACTGCAGGGCAAGCGAAAACACACATATCATCCAACTTCCCCCTCACACAAACACACACATACACTTCCTCCTGCATCCATTCACCCATGTAACTTTATGGACACCCTCCTGTCCATAAACCCAGGAGATGGAATGAAGAGGACAGAGAATGACTTGGGGAGAATTGCCCAGTAAAACACTGCACCCTAATCTCTTGCTACCAGCTCAAATCCTCTCTGCTATTAAATGCCCTCTCTTCCCTTCCGGTGGCATTTTATTAACTGCATTTGTTCAATGAGACCTTGAATTCTCTGCCACTTTGGCCGTGACATTGGGAGAGGAGTGGGAAAGGTAAAAAAAAAGAGAGAAATCATGACCCATGTTGTGAAAGTGGGGATCGTATTAACTTTAATCCTCCAAATAAAGAGTTTCCATTCTGTGGTAAACAATAAAGCACTGTGCTTACAGGGAGTGGGTTAGCGACGAGGCAGCTGACTGGGAGAGGACAGAGATACAGAGAGAAACAGGAAGACAAAGAGAGAGATCAGAGGAGAGGAAATTAAATTCTCACATGCAGACATGTTAAACTGTGTGTGTTTGCATATCTGGGTGTCAGACGTTATAAGTATGATTATTCTTCCATTCCTTTTGCTGTACAACACTGTATGAGCCAATTGCTTTCACATCAAAAGGCATCTGCTTTCTACAGTGTCACAGAGCGAAGGTTTTAATCCTCCTCCCATTGCCTCTGCGTCTCGACACTGCTACCTCTGTATTTCATCATGCAGCTTCAGAGGCTCGAGAGAATACAGGACAGACAAAAACAAGTTTGAATGTAAGAAGAGCTAACAAAGCCAGGGTTGTTACTGAAGGCTCAGTTGCAGCAGCTAGGAGTGGCATGGCGCACTTGAAAACAAAGGTAATCCAACTGCCCTCCCATTGGGGATGGAAACCTTGCTTTCACAATTGTACCAAACAGAAGAAAACAACCATGCCCTAGTTCGGAATTTAACAGTATTTTATGTAACAAGACATTTATAACATTTCATGTTTGCTCGTCACCTACAACATAAATTCTTACAGATGCAGTTGGCCTTGTTCAAAGCGATGATTTGCGAGATCCTGGGGACTCATTATCAACCTAGTGTATGCACAGTTTTGTGCTTAAACCATGCGTACACTCATTTCTATGCATGGAATTTGATTTATCAATTCCCCTTCTGCTTGAGAATGTGCCCACCATCCTGACCAAATAAGGCTGCGGCAACAGCACCCCTGAGTGTATTGAACTAAGCAAGGGTGTGATGCATTGCTTATAAATCCAACTGTAAGAAAAAGAATGTCTTGTTTCTTCTTTTAAAGTTACATAATCTTAAAGTTACATAATCTGACTTTAAAGACATCCAACTGTTCCCAATCAGCATCAACGCTGAGCTGTTTCAGAACCTTTGATTCTAATTGATATAATTAAGCCTCATGTGTTTGTATTATAATGGAACAATCAAAAAGATAATTAAAAACAAATTCATAATATTGCAGTCTAACTCATAATTACTTATTTTCTGAAAACAAATCAAGTGTGGAAATGGCAGGAAACCATTGCCCCATTGCATGCTGGGAAGCTTTTCCGCATGCCTACCCCCGGGAGGCATTACTACAGTGTCTTGATCTCATTGTCTCTGATGTCCTTTGTCTTTATATTTACCGAACGCTGCATTTGTCCACAAAAATAAGTCAACATTTAGGCTATTTGGATTTTCCAGAACCATCCAGGATACCATAAACACACACACTGAGCCTGAGCAAGAAACTAGGGCTGGGTATTGTTTGGGTTTGTTTCTGATACCTGTACTAAAATGATATAAAATGAAAGCGGTACCAGTGCCTAAATAGAGCCTGAACTGACACTTTTTTTTTGTCTTTTTAGATATATAAAAGCACAAAACAATGGCCAATAACATTAAAGAACAGCTTTTTAAGGCAAATTTGAACTTGAAATTGAACAATGTTTTATTTTTCATAGTTTAAAGTATAGTTCAATATATAAAAATGATGCAAAGAGCATAACATATCCCAGCCTCCATTTTTTCAGGTACCTACAAATCCAGGATTTCATGAGGAAAATATGTCTAATTTTGAGATAATATGTTCCCATTACTCTCTTAAGACTATCAAGAATTTTAAACCGTCATAGTAAGGAAACAGTTTCCTACTATTACCACACTATACAGAGGCACACTGATGTCAACAACAACACACTTAAGAAGAACTGGAAGAGTAGGTTGGCTGAAGAGATAGGCAATGAGATTTAGGAGGAGAGTCTTGAAAGTGTGCATACATGTCCAATAAGCTCTGGACACAATCTAAGAGACAGATTGCAGGCAGATTGCATTAGATTTTCCCCGATGTTTCCCCCTCTGTGGTAGGTGTAAAGGGGCAGAGAGGCCACCCAAACCCTACCCTAACACAGTCTCTCTGGATATGTCGGAAATTGTTCAGTTATTGGAGGGGTATATCAAGGATAGTGAATTGTAATGGTCCAAGGGTTAGGGTTAGTAAATGTATTGTAATCACTAGTAGTGTTTTTAATTGAAACAATGTACTGTGCTTCCGTTATATTGACAATTCTTGAGCTAAAAGAGGAGCTAGAAAAGATGTGGGGAGTAAAGGCAACAGTGGTGTGGAGGATGGGGGATGTG
>JAPZEB010000024.1:6207798-6218246 GCA_029783705.1 Chaetodon striatus
GGATTGCAGCAGCTTTTTACATTATGAGCCACATTCACCCGTTCACACACACATTCATACACTGGACCGAGGCCACCATACATGGTGACACCTGCTACTCAGTAACCATTCACACGCATGCAACCAGAAGCAATTTGGGGTTCAGTATCTTGCTCAAGGATACTTCGACATGCAGACTGGAGGAGCCAGGGATCTTCCAATTGGAAGTAGATGTAAACAAAATGGAGACTGACGTGGCACGACAATTTGCTATAGTAACAACAATGCTTCGCAGTGAGAAAAACAAAAGCAGAAGGCCAAACAAGTCTGGATGAGAAAATGGTTGGGGAGAAGCGTCAACATGGGAGAAGAAGAAGAACTGGAGGTGAGATTTTAACTCTCATTTGTAATATCAACAGTAGTGTGCTAGCTAACATTAGCCTCAAGGGTTAAAATGTTTAACATTGCTTAGCAACACTGTCAGGTGCTCAATGCTGACATTATCATAATGTAATCATCTAGATTTTGAATTATATCAAACATGTTTGAAAATATCAGGGCAGCCCCAGTAAGCCTGTGAGCACTTCAGGAGGTTTAAGACTGGATCTAACCCTCACATTAGCAGATAATCTGGGCCACACATCGATACTGACCAAGGTCCCAGACTGGATTTCTCCTTCAGTTGTCTGGAGGGTTAAAAGGAGATAAATAGGTCCAAAACTCCAGCAGTCTGATCCCAGGCTTACACACAGAAACATGAGGAAATAGGGTCCAAGTTGAAACACCGAAGTTTCCCTTTAATATGTTGTTCCCTATGTATTAAATGCTACGTCTTAGGTTTAAGAGCATTTAAGGACATACAGGCTAATATATTCCTCAAGGCTTTACAGCACAGCCACAGATCTTCTCCAAATTACAGCCATTAATCAGCAAAAACAAATATGGTAACACAGAAAAGCTGGGCGCGAAATAACTAATCTTAATCTAGCAAGGCAAGTCATCTGGGGGCTCAGCGGGGCAGGTTATTTTCTAAGTTTAATAAGACTTTCTATATCAGTGGCCTAGCTGCATCAGGCAAAATACTTTCATTTTTTCCATCAAGGCCATTTTCAAAATTAGAACCTACTGCAAATGGCCAATTTCGTCAGAATTCTGTTTCTGCTCTCTAGTTTTTTCGATACTTTTTCATTATTGACACACATTATGCCCACTAGGCTACCATATCCACCACCCTGGGAATAGTGAATTGCAAGCTATAATACTAATGTGATATCACACTGTGTCCGTCTGTCTGCTCAGAGTCCAGAAGGAAAAAAAAAGTTTCTCTCATACTGTGTGTATTAGGCAATCTAACCTGGCTGAGTAGTTTAATGTGCTATTCTATTTGTCTCCTGTAAGTATTTCACCTCTGGGAGATATCAGTGATATACATTACTGGCAGTCATTTCCTGTGTAGGTTGCTAAATGATGATGGAAACCATAAGAAGAAGATGAGGATATTATTTTCAAATTGATGACTACAGTGTGGTGTAATAAATATATAATGTGCTGTGAGAGCTGTCAGAGTCTGCCCCTCCCAAACAAGTACAGCACCAACAGGATTTAAATAAGATGGTTTTTAAAGCAGTGCTGCCTGCAGGGAAGGCAGCTCACTTTGGTGCCGAGGCACAAGGACGCTTTGAGGTTACCCAAACTATTGACAACCTAGAAATGTCACATAATACTTTGTGTGCTCACAAAACAGCATCAGCAATCACGATGACCTGCCGTGCTGAAATTACATCAACTTCCAAAAGAAAGTTTGATTGTGAATACATGGCGCTGTAGTAAAGGCGGTGTGCTAACTGTTGTGTTTCATATCGATTTTTTGTTCTTTAGGCAAAATCTCAAGGCTGCCCTGGGCTCATTCCAAATCCATTTATGATACACTGCTGCAGAGCACCGCGGTGCTAATGAGTCGCCCTCAGTGCACCTGGGTGACATTTCACATAGCGGAGCATATATTAGCTTTTGTCACTAAGCAGACTTACAGCCAGCAGTAACCTAATGTATGATATATTTCAGGCACTTTGCAGAGATTTATGAGGTATAGATAATGCAGCAGGGGGAGACTGGGGGCACTTGCAACACTTTCTGCTTTTCTCTCAGTTACTCGGGGACTATTTGGAGAACACCACCCAATTTTTCATGTATTAAACTTACACCTGTCTGTTAATTACCCATACCATTTAAAATTCATTACATATATTGTTCACAATATTTATTGGAATGGAAGAAGTCCAGGGTTGGAAATTAGCACCAGCCACCAGCCAAACGGTGGTAAAATATGCAAGTGGCTGCTAGATTTGCTTCACTCACCAGCCAAATAAACAATGGAAATCTATTGAATGGCTGATTCAATAGATTTTGGAATCCAGCAGTGCCAGGTAGACAAAAAAGTTAATTCCCAACCCCATAGAAGTCAAATCTTGGGGGCCGTTGCAACATGATATATATTTTGGTGCACTACCCTTCTATGTGACCCACAGTGACCTGTTTATGGTGAAAAATACCATTAAGTGGTCTGTTTTGACATGACAGCTTAGCTTGAGGCCCTGAGACACCAAGCCGAAAGTTGACCATTGGTCAAAGTTAGGCCGTCGGTGAGCATCTGCTGTCCTCATTGGTGCAGTGTTTCCTGCACCAATGCCCCTCATCGCCTCCCGTCAGCTTTTTTCCCAATCAGCACCAGCACAGTGGAGCCCCGGCAGTGAATGCAAACACTGATTGGCAGTTTAGCTCAACACGTGACAAGAAAAATGGAAGTGAAGAATGTTAACAAAGAGCTAACGTCAACAAAACAAACTTGTTACACTGAGTAAGATTGTTTTTCTTTAGCTGCTGAGTTCTAGCAGAAAAGTTTAATGGTTTGTGTTATTGCTCGCTGGCACACAGTAAATACTTTGTCTACTTTGTTCTTTCAACATTGGATTGTGTTGTTTATGTGCTAACTGGCTAACAGGTGTCAAGATAGTCTTCCGGTGTTTTCCTTTTCGAATGAGGATTACAGACAACCACAGTCTGCTGCTGTGGAGACTTATTTCCTCTCACGCAAGTGCAGAACATACGTGCTGGTTGTGCAGTGTGTTCATGTGCAACTTTTTTGGCCGAGACACAATAACATCAGGTGACAAAGCAGGGAGTCTTTGTCGCCACTAGTTCTCTGAAGTCTGTTTGGTGTGTCTAGGCCTTTAGAAAGAGTTGTAACAATTCACTGCAACCATTCTTACCCTATCAGTCATGACAGAACATCTGCTAGCTAGACAATCGTTGAGTTCAAAATAGCATACTTTTCCATTTTACTTTCAGTACGGACTGCAGCTGCCTTTACAAAGTATGTACTGTTGCATGGAGTATGCACACAGTTGGGACATACTACTTGAGCCTTAAACTTTGAACCCGCTTGCTCATACTTCTGATGCAGTGTGTTGTGCAAAATTTAGGTATAAAGAAAAGGTATGTAATTTGGAACACAGCGGATCTTAACATTATCATTTAATGTTATGTTGGAGTCGCAACAAAAAGCCATGTGCTGGGCTCAAAAGCTCTGTTGTTCTTACTTGGCAACGTATGTTGTTTTAACTTTTAAATTAAGACTTCATACAGTAGATAGTGTTTGACTGATTGACTGATTTTGGTCACTGTGGCTTCTGTCAACTGTCAATGTGTTGTCATCTGTCTTCAGCTCAGTCAATGTGACATATCCTCCACTGTGCAGATGATTGTGGGTCAGAATAGCTGGAAAAGCATGCTGGCGTGCGTATTGCAAAATGGGACCAGATGCAGTAGGACATTCTGGTATTTTTGGCATACTGTATTTGACATACTTTATATTGGGACATTTTCTGGCATTCTAAATAGTGTGGCAGTGTGGGGGACTGGAGCGCACCAACTGACCTTGACACATGCTAACCATGTCACTTAGAAGGCAACAAACAATGATTCAAACTAAGTAAGTTTTGAGTAATTCATGTAAAGAGGGGAAAGACAGTGCTCCTGAAGAAAATTTACCTTCGTAACTCCAAAATATTTTTTTTCTTCAGTAAATTAGTTAAATGTGGCTTCTGTTTTCCTGGTGAGGGCAGGGTCTAACTGAGCATGTGCGGAATGTCGTCACTCTAGAATATTTCTAACTGGAAGTATAAGACTTGCTACAACTGTCCCCAGTCTCCTCTATCATTTAACCTGGAGTACTTCATTACTAATATCAGAAGTAGTCATGGTTGTCCATGCGGTCCTTTCACAAAATAATGCCACCTAACACAACAGAGTTCATGCTCTTATCTCATCACTGCTTTATACACTGTATCATTGAGATGCAGGAATATGGTAAACACAGAAGTCAATTCCCCGCATTTATCTTTCAGCCAGGGGGAATACACACCCATGAATGCTGCTGCACAGAGACACACAGTTGGGGGTTTTTCCAGCGAGGCAGGTCTGGGTGGAGATCCCTCTGTGCACAGCAAGTGTGACAGATAGAAAAGCACACTCATGCATCTTAATTTGATCATTTACTGAACACATGGAGAGAATAGAGAAGCCATCTTCTTCATTGCTGAAACCAATGGTCCAGAGTGCTGTTATTTGGTATATAATCATAGAGAGAAGGAGTGCATGCTTTATATGTGCATTTTTCTCATCGGAAAGCCCACTTGAATGTTTGAACATTAGCCTGTGTGAAATGCGTTTAGACATTTATATTAAAATCAAATGTTTTTCCCTCCGAGGAATATATTTCAGCTTGAGATTGCAGAGCAGGTCAAAGCCAGATGGCTCCCTGCTGTTGCTCCTGTCAGTCTCCTTCCTGTCCAATGTTGCTCCTGGACACGAGACAGCTTCTAACCCCATAGTCAGTTGTGTGTCTTTGAGCAATCAACCATAACCTTCCTCTTTCTCTTATCTGTCCCTCAAACATGAGGTCATTTTGTCTCAACTATTCACCCTCCCATGTTTCTATTTGTCCCATCTTTCATCCCGTATCTCCTCCCTTTGTTTCTCCTGATGCCCCTGTCTTCTCCTCAGCTCCATACATGGCCTAATCACTCTACTGTCACTAAAATTCTGATCTCTCTATCCACCCCTCTCCACCCTGGCTCTCCAGTTAGTGTGTGTGACAGAGTGCAGTGCCTCAGCATACTCCCACTGACAGCTGGCCTGGGCTGGAGGAGGAGGGGAGGCAGGGGAAGGGAGGGATGAGAGAAGGTAGAGAAAGGCAAAGAGATAGACCATCATCCCCCTGGCGTTTCCCCCCGGCTCTTTCTGAGGAAGTGTCGGTGGTGCCGCTTTGATGCCGCCTACATCATGCAGAGGTCTGAAGCTGTGAGAGTGCCTTCTGGCCCCGTTTTGCCTCGCCTCACTGGCAGGAACTGGGCCAGGAGTTGTCATCTGCTCAAAGCCTTGCACATCTCTCAATCTCATTACTGAAAACTATAAAAGTAAATATTAGCTCCTCTTCAATAAGACAATGGAAATTTGTGTTTCAAAACTTCTGCAATTTTTTCCCCCCACACTGATTCTACTTTCCTTAACCCAATTCTTCTCCTCCCTCGTTCTCTTTGCCATGGAAACATTTAAAGGACCATGTCAGTGGGTTTGCAGTTTCCACCCATTCATTACAACTCACATATGTTGCATCACAGCTAAACAGCAGAGCATACAGTTGTGTTTTGGAAATTTGAATGTTTTCTATTTTTCCAGGCATCTGTTATCTTCCATTCATTTTTGCAAACTAGATAAATCTTTTAGCTGGCTCTTTAACCTGATTTAAATGTCCAGTGTCCAGGATTTAGAGGCATGCAGTAGTATAGTGGTAAAACTAAAACCCCTATGTGCCAAGCGTGTAGGAGAACTACGGTGGCCGCCTCAAAAACATGAATTGGCCTATCTAGAGCCAGTGTTTGCTTTGTCCGTTCTGGGCTATTGTAAAAACAAAATGGCAGACTCCATGGAAGAGGACCTGCTCCACATGCAGATATAAACAACTCATTCTTAGGTAAAGAAAACACAATGGTTCTTATTTCCAGGTGATTTTAAACTAATAAAAATATAGTTATGAATATTATTCATCATTTCTGCCAATAGCTGCCCCTAAATCCTACACAGTGGACTTTTAAAAAGGTGCAATCCTCCAGGGGTAGAGATGACAAGATGGAGAAAGAGTGGGATATTGTTCACATGACTATTCTTGTTTGATTAGCAAGCCTGCTCTACTTCAATTAAAAGAAAAAAAGAAAGAAAAAGAAACTGCAATGGTCCACACACCCTAAAGATATTTAAATGGAAAGTAAATTGTACTTTGAGTACTTTATTAACCAGGTCCTTTTTTTAACTTTTACTTGGGTAGGTTCAAAAATTAAAGATCAGTTTTACATGAGTCTTTTTTTTTTTTTTTTTTTTTTTTTTTTAAATGGGAGCAATTGTACTTTTACCTGAATATAGATTTTAAGTACCCTATCCACCATTGTATAATTGTTATAACATAACAGAGATCATTATTCTGCTCTTAATCTCCATTTACACACAATAACCCCTTTTACACTGGCTCTGAATGTCATGCCGTTATGTTGTCTCGCTGCTCTGTATTAAAGGTGCAGTCTCAGAATGGGGGAATAGCGTTGTCTCACTGTCAGTATAAAATGGGACGGCAGGCAGGACAGGATCATGGGTGTGACATTTAGATATTGTGTTATGGGTGCAACCCACCGCTGGAGATTTAAAAGGTAGCTGTTAGCAGTTAGCAGCTAACTCAAAAAGAAACCACAGTGGCCCAAAATGTCCATACATTTGGGAAAACAATGAAGTCCCGGAGCTCCTTCAAGCAATGGCTGAGATCGGCTGCCATATAACAGAGACAGTAAATGATTGTTATTGCCATGTCAAGCCATTGTTATTGTTTAGAAAGAGCTGCTGACATATATGTTATATGTTACATCAAAGGCTGATGCTGTTATGTTACATGTCAGCATGCTGTCTAAAAATCACATGCTGGATCGGCATTATGCCACTGTTGTTTGTCTCTGTGTTAAAATGCAAAGGCGGCATAAAGAAGGACTTGTACTAGCCCTATAGTATGATTTATGTGTAAACAGGGCTGATGATAATGCTATTAATACACAGTTAAACTTAAAACAGGTAGCAAAAATGGTAGTCTTTAGAATAACACAATCTAAGTAAGTTTTAGGGTGTACTGACTTTCAATTCCATACATTTCATCTGGATAAAAATGAATTGAAACCACTGACAGTGGCAAAAACACATCTAAAGACATTAAACTCTTATGCTATGCAGTGAAAATATTCAGCAGCGATATAAAGTGGGTTTTATTTCAGGATCTAAAACTTGTAAACACACAGTTTGCTTCATTAGAAGGAGTTTAGCTATTTGGGCAGAGCCCGGCTCTTTGATTCTCCCTTTTCCCAGTCTTCATGCTAACACAAGCTACCTAGCCTCTGGCTGTAGATTCATACTGAGTGGACAGTGAGAGTAGTATCAAGTAGGTAAGAGTATCTTCTTCTTAGAAATTAAATAAGAGCATTTTTTTCAAACTATTCCTTTCAGGTGTTAGAAAGATGCAGTGAAAGAAAAATGCAAGTAAATATGTATTGTTGTGCTACAGCTACCAGCTGCTTCATTACAAGAAGATTTAAGCGTTATCATAATATCAGATTAAAACTGATTACAGAAGATTTTTAGGTTTTATCTCACATGCAGTTTTGGCCTCTAACATCATCAGTTTAATTGAAGCAACTGAGCAATGAGCTGCTGGTATTTATGAGCTGTTTCTGTGCCTCTGCCCTTTATTGGTGTCTCTTTACTCTTACTGAGTTCAAGGTTGTTATAATATGTCTGTGAGGGTTCATCTGAACTGTCCAGGCGGTACTGTGTCCGGAAAAGGTTGACTCAAAATCACATGCTGCAGTTTTGATTGAAAATTATTCACTTTTCATTGTTTTTGCCTGTTGGATCAGAAGCTAAATTGCAGTCCAGTGATTGAGATCCAGCCTTCTTTCAGTGTTGTCTTAATAGGAATTTGTACTGCACCCTCATGTCATATTAAAAAAAAATGTTTTTAGTTGATGCTGAATTGAGCCACCTCGTGTATTTCCATCTGTTCAAATGATCTGTGGGTCCTCTCAAGGCTTCAGATGCTGCAGGATTTTTGTTCCTCTGCTCTTTGGTGTCTCCTCTGTCCATTCAGTAGCTCGGCATTTGTTTTTGTCTGCCCCTTTTTTCTCTTTGCTCTGCTTTTTTTGGCTCTTTGTGTTGCCTGACTCTCCACAGTCACCAAAGCTGCTGCTGTCTTTGAATAGCAGTCCTCCTCTGGTCCAAGGCAGACTTGGCTGCAGCTCAACAGGCTTGTTTGTGGGTCTTGGCAGCGATGCTCACAGACCTGAATGTACCTATACTGGCTTTTTTTTTTTTTCCTAACAAATGTGACTGTTTATGTTTGTGTGTGCATGCTAGAGAAAGGAGGAAAGAATGCAACACACACACGCACACACACACACACACACAGACTATGTGTGTATTTCCTGCATTTACCTTGGGGGGGTAAAGGGTCAGCTGACCGTGACCAGCTTTAGCAGACACATTCATACTGCAGTCAGACCCTCCCGTCCCTCCAGATCTGGGATATCAGTCACATACAGATGGAGAGTGCTAAACAAACATGAGCTTGACCTTGATACACACATGAACAACACACAGAGAAATAAAAAGGTAAGACAGAGACATACAAATCTGAACAAACACACATGGATGAAAAGCTGCAGTTTGGTTCTAAACCATTTTCCCATGAACACAGATGAAGACACGTTCAAAAACAATCTGCTCCACGCTGAGCAAAGGCTGTCATACATATAGACTGTTTGGCGTTGGGGCGAAATAGCAGCTAAAATTAATTTGGCTTTATGGCCTCAGCAGAGTAAGGACAAGACTGAGCAAACAGGGACTGCTGCATTGTGCTGTATTATGGCTAAAACAAAATCAACACAGAGGTGAAGCTGTATAAAGAAGGGGCTGCTTTTCTCTTCAGCCTCTCAGCATTCAACTTCCTCCTGTAGAGGGCACACGCAAAGGTCACATTAAACATATATGGAGCTGCTCCAGGGAGAAAACCGCCTCCATGCTGGTCTCCAATTTACGGAGGGTCATGATGATGCAAGATGTGGTCAGCAGCAGCCGTACAGATGACCTGACTGTATTTAGAAGGCACTATATATAACACATACAGATTTGTTTTTTAATTTGCACTTCGCTCTCAAGGGAGAGAGCATGTAGTATTGTTAAAGCTCAGAAAATAAGTTTTCAAGAAAAAAAAAGGCGTGTCTGTGAGAAGGGGTTATGAGGACAGGCTATGAGGACGCTGTTGTATTTCCAAGAAGTGGAGGGTGTGCCACCTGATGTAGAGTGTCCTAATTGTCAACAACAAATCCCCGGCGTCGGCGTCCAGACATTACATCTGGATTGTTTCAAATCCAGATCCTTTTTGGATCAATTTCCTTCAGGCACATACAGATGCCCCTCTGTTTGGCAAAAGCTTACAGGACTTGAGAGCTGCTGGCTCCCTAACTGAGGCACTGACAAAAAGCACAAAAGCCTCGGCTGCATCACAGGATTTATAACGAAAGACACACGAGACGGTGCCAAATGATGTTAAAAGCAATCAGAAGAAAAGCTAACGAGGATGAAGGAGGATTATGTTTTATCCCTGAACTGAAAGTTTACCATAAGCATTTTTTTATGCTTCCTACTACTGTAAATGTATACAGTATGTCTATATAAGTCATAAAATGCACATAAAATTAAATCACAAATAACGATTGGAATAGCTGAACGTTGACTTAACTAGTAATCTAAAAAGTGCTGCTTGTATCAAATGTTAGATTATATGCTTAAGGTTAACTAGTAAACAGCAATTATGTGGAATCAAACAATATTTTATCTTTAAAACTTGCACAAATACATTCATTTATCAATTTTAAGTTAATTAAAAGTCAAGTCTTGAAATGAGCTGAATGAATGTACTGCTGGTGTTAACCAAACTAATCAAATTGAAAGGTATCCTGTTGTGGTTTTTTTTGAGTGAATCTCCGTTTTGTTTTATCACAAAGTCCTGCATTGATATGATTTTCAAGACTCGTTTCCGAACTGGAACCACAACGTGTAATACCACACCCACAGTATATGAACAATTAGGTCCGCAACCCAACATGACTTGCCACAAAATCCACAGCCTGACCCAAACGTGCTAATCCAATAATAAGCCTGCACTGAGATATTATACACTTACTGCCCACATTATTAGGTATGCCTGGTTCAGGCTGCTGCTGCTGGCGTAATGGTGTGGGAGAGATTTTCTTAGCACCAACTGAGCATGGTTTAAACACCACAGCCTACCTGAGTATTGTTGCTGACCGTGTCCATCC
>JAPZEB010000024.1:6279678-6299367 GCA_029783705.1 Chaetodon striatus
AGAACCACCAGATAAGCCTATTGGCCAAAATTAGTTTATTTATTTTTTCACATCACCACCTCTCTGTATTTGCCCAGATTGGACAAATGTCTGGACCTTCTCATTGAAACAGATCGATTGCCAGAGGCTGCATTTCTGGCAAGAACATATCTGCCCAGCCATGTGTCGAGGTAAAGTTGTTGCTATTGAGTGCACAGCATATGCCTGTGTGTTACCTGTGCATATATTAATCTTATAGCCATATGTGTCCTGCAGAACCTTTGCATACACCATTGTGCCCCTTATTTTGAATAAATCCTGTTTTTGTGTCCCAGAGGACAACACATTTACAAACTCCAAATCAAAATCTTTGGGAAAATTATGCTATTTTTTAAAAGGTTTTTGATCATGGGAATGTCTATATCTGTATGTATATTTACATGATGCATCGCTGATGAGTTATACACACTCCCCTTCCTCCAGGGTGGTGAAGCTTTGGAAGGAGAGTCTGTCCAAGGTGAACCAGAAGGCAGCAGATGCTCTGGCTGACCCCACCCAGTACAGCAACCTGTTCCCTGGCCTCCAGCAAGCCGTGCTGGCTGAAGAGTACCTGAAGGAGACTCATGTCAGGGTCAGGCCTGCCGCAGAATACCCACTCATCATGGTCAGTGGAAGTCAGAGGAACTGTACTAAAAGCTGTAACAGACTGAGGAGTCATTTTATCCGAAATGTTCCACAGAAGGTTCACTGCTGCACGAGTTAATTTATTTAGTTTTATAGTCAGCTGTTGAATTTTAATATGTTGTTTCAAATTGTGTTTTTTTTCATTTGTCATTATTAATCACTTGAATTAACTGTTCACACTTTAAGCATTGTGTTTGAGATTACATTCTGCCTGTCTCTCTTCTCTTCAGCCAAATGAGGACCGTAATGTTCTGGAGGAAATTGCAGGTTTTGTGCCCAAAGGAGAGAGCACTGAGCCGGAGGTAAGAGAGAGACAGATATTGGATTTTTTTCTGTTTTCATAAAGGCTGGAAAAAAGTCTCTGAAAGGAAAGGCTCACATTTTTTCAAGCATGCCATATTGTGGCGTGATACTCACATGCCCATATCTACGATAAAATAATTAGCATTCGTGCTTATTGTTCCCGCAGTCCAGACTGATGTAGAAGAGATCCATACCTTGCATAGTGCCAGTGTAGATAGAGCAGTCAGAGTTAGACAAATCAAGTGGGTATCTACCAAAGTTACAGTCTTTTTATTACCAAATTCCCTCTTAACATTGATATCCCTCAGCCACAACTGACCAAGGTAATTCTGTGTGGAGGAGAAAATGAGGCTTCAGCAATTAAAACAAGCTTTATCTCGAACATCTGCAAAATGCATCAATGCATCGTGATGTACTGATTCATCAATATTACAAATCTAATTCAATACATAAGAATATGAGTCACAGAGGCTATTTTTTTCTGCTGCACAGGTATTTTTACTTTTGATACTTTAAGTAAGTATTCCTGATAACACTTCTGTCTGTAAGACTTTGAATGCAAGACTGTTTTTCGCACTAAAAATCACTGAGTTATAAATTGACCCAGTGTGGATTAATGTAGCACTGATGCAATAAAGAGGTAACTCTACCCAGTAATCATGGGTGGAAAATGCTGGGTCCATTTTTAGCTCACATTTTTAGTGTGTTGTAATGGAGCATTTAAAGGGACAGGTCACCCCCAATGATGAATACATATTTTTTCCCTTACCAGTCGTGCTCTTTATCAATGTAGATTGTTTGGTGTGAGTTGTCAGGTCTAGAGATGTCTGCCTTCTCTCCAGCATAATGGAACTAGATGGCACTCAGCTTGTGGTGCTCAAAGTGGCAAAAACATACATTTGAAAAACTTAACAGCAATGTCTTTTTCCAGAAATTGTAACCTGGTTACTCAAGATAATCCACAGACCTTGTTGTGAGCAGTTTCATGTAGGAACTATTTTCTTACTACCAAACTACACCCGCCAATATTATCACTGCGCAGAAGGAAGCATGCATCTACTCGTGGACGAAAGAGAGGCTTGTGCTCGTCAGAGCGGAAAATAAACATTAATGGTGTCCTCCTCGGCTGAGCTGTAACGTTAAGTAGCTCAGTGAGGTGAGCTAGCATTAGATGCATGCTTTCTTCTGTGTAGTTGCTACATGAAACTGCTCACAACAATGTCTGTGGATTATCTTGAGTAAGCAGGTCAGGAATTCTGGAAAGAGACATTGATGTTGACTTTTTCAAATGTATTTTTTGGCACTTTAAGCACCACAAGCTGAGTGCCATCTCGTTCCATTCTATTTGAGAGAAGTTAGACATCTCTGCAGCCAGTATCTCCGACACTCAGCAAAACAAACTGATAAACAGCACTGCAGGTGAAATTAAAAAAATGTACTTTGATTTGGAGGTGAACTGTTCCTTTAACATTCATTTATTGGTACTTTTACTTACGTAAAGGATCTGCCCAATGTAGATATGGGCATGTGAGTATTCTGGAAGTATAGACGATGATTAATTAATGATTTATCCTTTAAAAATAGAGTTGTAATTCTGCTTGTTCCCTATACAGGAAGTGGTAAACAGCGTAACTGAAACCGTCATGGTAGCGGCAGTGACAGAGGCTGTAGCTGCAGAAACAGCAGCAGTGGAGGAACCCATTCCACCAAAACAGGAGATTATTGATCCTGTCTCAGCAGCAGCAGAAGAAGAATCAATCCCAACAGCAGCATCCCCTCTGCCTGTCACAGTAACAGAAGAGCATGTTGAACCAGAGCAAGCAGAATCTGTTTCTTCTGAGGAGGACACCGTCGCTAAATCAGAGGAAGCTTCAGTCGCTGTAAAGGAAGACACTGTAGAGTCCACCACAGAGATTGCACCCGAAGAGCCAGAGGTGGTACAATCCAACCTCATGGAAGATGTCACATCATCAGCTGAGACAGATGTTCAGGAAGTGTCTCCAGCTGCTGATGCTGTGCCTGCTGCCTGTGCATCTGAAACATATCTAATTGAAACAACATCAGAAACCATCGTGGCTACAGAAGAAACACCAAGTGAGACGGTGGCAACAGAAACCATAGCAACAGATGCCCCGGTTAGCACTGATCTGTTAGTTGATACTGATGTAATGGAGTCTATATCAACTGGAGAAATGCCTGTTAATGAAGAACTGGAAACAGGTATCGTCTCCTCAGAAGCACCACCCATCGTAGATACAGCAGCAGAGGAGACTAGTGTTACAGAGGAACTTGTTACAGAAACAGCAGCACTACCTGTCGCAGTAGAGGAGCTCATCTCCTTTGACAACACAGCCAGTCCGGCACTAGATGAGCCTGTCCAAGCCCAAACTTTCCCAGATTTTGCCCTTGATCCACTGCTGGGCCCACTCGAAGATACAATGCCAGCATTGTCACCAGTCCCAGCACAAGAACCAGAACAAGAGGAACAAACTACAGCACTCCCAGTTAAGCCTGAGGACAAGCTGGAGCCTGCTGTGCCTCTCAAGGCTGAGCCAGAGGTTTTATCCCCAGTAACAGCTCCCGCAGAGGAGAACATAGAGAAGGAGGAAGAGGAGGCAGGTTCTGAGGGAGCTGGGAAACCTGATGCAGAGGGCCCCGAGGCAGAGATTAATGAGGAGGTAAATATTAGTTTTTAATTCTGTGGCAAAAAACTACTAAATTTGGCATGTTTTTGGAACAAAATAACTGTATGTATCCATTTATTTCTTGTGTCCTTTAACACAACACCTTTTGTTTCCCTCACACACGGATAGATCCTGGATGATCTGGATCTGGACAATTTTGACCTGGAAGATATCGATACCTCAGATGTCAACCTGGATGATGAACTATTGAGTGAATAGGAAGAGGACTCATCCATGAACCAAACTTTTCAGTGACCAAAGAATACAAAGGGCTGTTTTCCGGCAGACTAAAATGTCTTTAAGCTTAATTAACAAGCATTTGCTTTCTTGGTTGTGAACTGAAATAGTATAAGTCTGCTTTTTTGTAAATTTGGGGTAATGTGGGCCTAAATTGTTCACAAGTACACTTCCAGGAGGGCCAGTTTAACCTCAAAGCCGCAGATGTATCCATTCTGGCATGTCCATGCTGTATTTAAACCCAGTCTGTGAGACCAAACCCATTCAGTCGCACTCTGTAGTGAAAGTAATTAAGGGTAGATTTGTGTCTAAGGAAAATTAGGGATACAACAAAGTAAGGTGTGTTTGGAAATATGGGATACATTACAGTCAGTTGAAATATCCAGCTCAGCCTGTTGTTTGTGACCTCGTTTTAAACCACACATTTGCTACTTTAACAATCCTGCAGCCACCATGACAGCTTGTGTCAGTCTTTTCACATCACTAATTTAGTATCATCCGTTTACAATCCACATTTTAGGGGTAGAATGTTTCTCATCTCTCGGTGCCATATGCTTTACCAGCTGACTGCACTGTGCGCCAGCATGAAAAGTTATGAAGAATTCCTCTGTTCATCCTCCTCATACCTCGTACAGTGACACCACTGTTGATCAGGGTGTTATCCAAGCCATTGAGGAATTCTTAAAGTTTGAACATTGCTTTTATTCTTGAAGTGAAATTTAACCATATTTTTTTCTAACATTCCTGCTGGAGTTAAACAAGAGCAGTATTTTTGAATTTCTATCCAAAACTTGGCTGCCTGTTTCCTCTGGGTGCCATGATTTCTATAAATAGTATGCATTCAAAAACAAGCCCACAATTTGGACACGTCTGTCATGTGGTTACATCCAGTGTCTTTGGTACCTCTTTTTTTGCTGATGTTGTAATAGTTTGGGACATGTTTACCTCTCAAAGCTTGTATCAGCTGAACACATAGGAAATCTACAGTATGTTTGTTACAAGTGCCTTAGGTGTGCTATTTTTTAAAGACTGTTTTTCCCCTTTTCTTTAAAAGGATGGATGGTACTGTGTTTCCACACTTGAAAAATGAATTAACTAAGCTTCAATCAATAAAGTCTTGTATATTATCCAGGTGTCATGTTATTATACGCCAACAACACGTCACACAAGTACAAAGATCTTTATTTTTTATGTACATCATTTGACTTAACATATCAGACTTGACTTAGAGGTCCGATGAAATACACATGGACATACATTTGTTTTTTTTTTTACAACAGTTTCTCTCCATGGATAAGTGACTACATTTGTGCATCTTACAGTTACAAAGCTAATTCTTCCAGTCTATGGCTGTGGAGTGAACAGCTTTCCTTTCAGTCAAGGACGACCCAAATGGTGAAGAACAGAAAGATGTGTTTTTTACATTAGAGGCAATTTTCAGTCCGTTCATCTGGTTATGGGTGCCATTCCTCATTGCGGATGAATTTGTATATTTCTATCTAGGAGTGGGCCAGTCAAGCAGCAGAGCTCTTAACATCCATCTGTTTGTACGCCTGCAGGGCCAGCTCAATGTAGCCCGACCTCTGGGACTCCTTCTGGGCATAGATCTACAAGGACAAAGGGTCAGAGGTCAGCAAAACTGAGGAGAGAAAGGGCACCCCAGTTACTTTGAGGTTGGGGCTGCACAAGAAAAAAATTTAAGAAATCACAGTATTAATTTATTTAGTGGCAGAATAATGAAACAAAGCTAAGCATGTGCTCCGTGATCAAGTGTGACTAAATGAGAGGCCTTGTGTGATTGTGACTGTAGCAGACAGACACACACCCGTGTCTCCTGCCGCTAACCTTTCACATTAAATGGCTGTCATTCTCAATGTCCCTCCCCACTGCTTCAAGGCTGAGAGGCTGTGAGCGCTAATAAGACCTGATGTGCCCTAGGCTTGGCCCCGCAGTTCCCACGCTGGAAACAAACGCAGACCCTCTCACACAGGAAACCTAAGATGAGACGGCCTTGACTTGACCTCTCAAGAGCTGCACTGACTCCTGATTTACTCTAATACTCGAGGGGCACAATTTATATGACCTGGACGATTTCTGGATCAAATGGCAATACATAATATACACACAGCAAAGGGAATAGAAGTGTAAAATTGAGCTTCGAGTCAGCAGATATTTCCAGTCAAGGTTGAGTTATTCTCACCTCAAGGAGGTCAGCACCGGTGGCCTGTTGGCTGGCAGCTTCCTGGGCTGACTCGCTGTGGGGGTGGACCATGTGGAACAGAGACACTAAGCTAACCGCATCATGGAACCTGTAAACACACACATACACACTGGGGGCTTAGGTCAAAGCTCTTTGCACGCAGGTACTGTAGCTGGTGTGACCGAGCACCAACAAAGATTTTCCAGCTTAAGCATCAAGTAGAGAAACAAAATACCTGTTTTAACTATTCATGCATTCATCACACACACAAACAAACTCACAGCTCTTTCTTCAGCATGTCCACTACAAGCCCGTCTATCCTTCGAGCGTTGAGCAGGTACCATGCCATGCCTCCGAAATGTCTAGTAGAGCGCAGCAAGTCATATTTGCCATGCTTCTCCAGGTCCTCATAGGTGACTGTGTGTACCTAGACACGAGGCACATGGTGTGAATATGATCCTAAATTCAATGGACGTTGTCGACACTCTGCACAATGCTCTTCACATCAAATTCATAAACTTCCAATCCACACTCTTGTTCCATTTCACACTCTGTATCAAGTGACCCAAAAAAATATAGTACTGACTGTGCAAATGTCATGGTTTAACACATTATATACAGCCTACAGATTTCAGCGCAGTTGGTGATCAGGTCAAAAAAACAGGAAAATCAATGTCATCTTACCCTGATGTAGTCTGAGGAGTCTGGTTCAAATTGGACCAGACACAGGTCCAACACATCCTCATGACGGTCCTGGGAAAACACCATCTGAAAAATGGGCCAAAAAATTAAAGCCTCTGGACAATCGCTGGGCACACACACAGGTGTTTTCACTTATTTTGCCTGATTAGACCTCTTGTCAGGACTGTACTGGTGCTCAGACCTCACATGGCATCTCCTCTTACTCCCATGTCAGGGGAGACAGTTACAGCTTTATCACTGAGTGTGTTTGCATGTAACACAGTAATTACTGTGACACACTCTGGGTATTCTGTGCGCCTGGTTTCAGAAACCTGTATTAGCTCTTATCCCAGTTCAGAGAAACCTAAATATGCAAGATGGAGTACTAGAAACCAGAATACTACAGTGTACAACCAGATGTTTGATCATTGTCTGCCATGCTAGTGCAGCCTCAACTCTACTCAGACAACAGCGTCAGTAAATATAATAAAAACATATGATGTAAGACAGTGTAATGATGATACAAGCTGAATCTGACAAATGTACCATATATACAAACAAGAGACGAGGGTGATGTCAAAGAATCCAGTACTACAAGCACAGAATATGAGTGTGTGTTTACACTGACATAATTTGCCTGTTTATGATTATTCTTGAAGTATGCCATCTATATGTTTGAGCATGTAAACAACGTAACATCTGTTAATGAGAAACCCGAATATGCTATCTGGAGGACTTAGAAAGAAACCGGGATGTATACAGGTAAACAAATAACCCAATTTCTCTGTGCTCATGTTAACACCATAGGCCGAATATGACCATAAGTGAGACAAGCCTTACAAATGGGTTACTCATGTCCATTTAATCACATTTAATGTCAATCCAAAAAATAAGTATGCATACAAAAACTAATTTTTCTGAGAGTGCTGTTCATTTCCCACAAGGCAATGTACAAAGGAAATGCAGCAGCTGCTGACAGCTACAAAAAAACCTGTTGTTTTCACGGAGGACATTTTGATATGTCAAATTATTAAAAGCAAACACTGTTACTAATAACATTAACAACGGCTAAATTCCATTTAGCTGCCTCAGTTTCAGGTTTCTGGTATTGTGCATGCTAGCTGTCTGTCACACTGTCATGATGTAGCGTTATACCCAAAGATAATGGAGCCATCACCGATGTTTTGGATAACATTATTATGACAAGTCAAAATATGCATTGTAAAAGAGACCTGTAAGGTTAATTCAAAACTGTATCATGAAAGCTACAGACAGATCTAGAGCAACAGCAAATCTTAAGTCATTAATTCTTTAGAAAATGTATTTTCTTTCTCTTTGTTTAATTGGCAGTGGCACTCCAAAGGCATGTCAATGGAGATTTTCAGTCATCTACGTCATGGTAATCTTAAGTGCTATATCATAGGCAGCTTAAGGAGTCTCTTGGATGAGAGGTGAAACATCTTCAAGAAAGTCAAGCAAGTCCAGTTGCCTATGATGTAGCACGTAAGACTCCAAAGGCAAGAGTTTGTTTGACCTCTGTCTGTGCACTATATCTTCATACTCCCTGCTGGTGCGTTTTTTTTCGAATACTACCTACGAAAACAGTATACTATGACAATTAATATATAACACTTAATTACAATAATTATGTAGAATGAAATTAGGACACAGCAATGAAGTTTGGTGACCTCATATTTGCCCAATTGCAACCTGCACATCTGTTCAGCAATAACAACACTGGTGTTTTCAAAGATAATATTAATCTTTCTGTTCTAATCTTAAAAACATTCATCAAATAGTGCATCATAAAAACAAGTTACGTGTATACAAACCTAAACTGGTGTAGAGAATTAGAATTATTTAAAGGCATTTAACTTTGCAAGTCAAATGGGTTGTGTCAGCAGGAGAAAGGGGGGAGGTAAGTGTAGAGGAAAGAAAGAAAGAGCTGGGGGGAAACAAGGTAACACTAATTTAGTCATTTAAAATTATGTAATTGCATTGTTTACTCCCAAATATTAACTACAAGTCTCTTGGTTCAAGATGTAAAGTCTGTCACCACAGGAAAAACAGTAATTGCAGACTGCAAAGCATTACTGGAAAAGGTAGCAGGCAGGGAAAGAATTAGCCTCTAATGATCATCAGACTCAGAAATTCCTACCTTGAGGTTCTCCTCTTTGAACATGGGAGGTGCTGTGAGTTTGCGTCCCTCCTTGGGAAAGTAGATCTGAATGAGCCGGTCCCTCTCTTCCCATGTCGCTTTCCTCAGAGTCCCATTGGGCTCCCGTACAACAATGAACCTCTCCTAGAGAAAAACACGTAGCATATACATTGAATATATGGATACTTTTGAGCAATGTCGTAGTCCAGAGGCCATTCACTATGTACAGAATTGAGTTTCATCAAACTAAATTCAAAAGTTTGGATACTTACTGTGTAAAAAGTAAAAAAAGAACAATGGAATTGTGCAAGTAAAAAAGCTAGTGATCTGTTAGCATAAAAATCTGTGACATAAAGGCCAATTTAACAAATGGTATAATTATGTGACAGCACCCTAAAATTACCCCCCATGGCATCCACACTACAGCTGTATGAGCAACTACACAGCTTTCTGACCAGATGTTAAATATCAAGTCTGAACTGCCTTCTATAGGCAACATCAAGTGTCCTTTTATCCGACCTATATTCATGCTTGACCTACTTGTTAATTTTATTGTGGCATGCATCAAAAAAATCATGTAACCCCCTGTTACACACATGCACACAAAATAAAACCTCATGCACCTACCCTGTGTGGTATGTTGTAGGTGATGTCTGTGAAGACGTATTTGGCTGTGTCCATGCCATCCAGGATCTTGTCATTAGCCAGCACATCGTCGATGGGTTTCCTCTCTGGCAGGACGGGAGGCATCTGCAGCAGCTTCTTAGCCTGCACTGTGGCCAACTCAATCGCCTGGAAACACACACAAGGGATTGGATGAAACGTGTTACTGTGCCATGTTTGTGCACAACTGAGAAGGGGTGATTATGAGTTCTTTTGACAGTACCTGTTCCAGTTGTTTATCAGTCATGAGTTTATATGTGGGCGGCTTCAGCTCCTGTTTGATGGGTCGGAACACTTTCTCCAGGTCCAGGCCTGTTATCCTGGTGAGGATGTCCTGCACAGCTGGATCTCTGAACTGGGGCTTTGCATTGTCTGAAGGGGCTGGAGAAACAAGGAGGGGTAGTAACATTTGGTATATGTTAGTTCCTAATTAGCTGACGAGTTAGCTTTTTACAATAGACCCAATAAATGTTTCCTGGAACTTGTATAATAAACGAACAAAGACCAGACTCCTTTCAAATATTTCCACGTTTTCTGTAGCAACTGATTTATCATAAGAATCTTTAAGGAATCAGGCAGCTCCCCTCGTCTATGCAATTTCTAAAGCAAGCAACACCTCTATCAATTAAAACTCAGCTTACATAATAAATCTGACCACAGTTTTTGCCATTGTAGTTGAATTTATCGATGTTGGTGACTCTAAAGTTATGCTAATGCTGTAGGCAGCTAGCGCTCAACAAGCAAGCTAATATTAAATATAATTATAAAACTGGTGACACTTCATTAACTACTATCATGCCGAATTTATATAAATACTTTACTTATTCGTATAATATATTACACATTCTTCTACAGCGTCTATATCTGTGCACATAGTTGAGGCAACCTTAAAGTGGCCGATTTTTAAGGGAGTCTGACACCCGCACTGAAAGCACAGAGGCTAACGTAACATGCTACAAGGTCAGTGTTATAGTTACGAAATAGTACTACTGCAATAATATTAATTTCATTAAAACATACCGTTATCTTGTGTTCCGCTACAAAGCGTCCTGACGCTACATTTGAACAATATTTGTTTACTCTTTTGAACATTTTTCACCCGAGAGTAGGTCCGATATAAGCACCGTGCTGTACCGAGCGCCGCCATCTTTATTACTACGTCATCGATGCGACCTCACCTTTGACCCTGCAGTTCAAGCTTCAAGTAGTGTTGGGATATGGAGTCTGTTATCGTGTCTATGCATAGCGTCGAAGTTTAATTTATTTCTCTTTGTTTTCTGCGGTTTATAAGGGACCATTTCTTTAACAGTGTCGAGTAATAGACGAAACAAGCAAACCAGGAACTAAAGACTTTGGTGTTTAGTGTTCCAGCCGCATTTTTATCTGTGGCCCTTTAGCAGAGGTCCTTTAAAAACATGACAACATAAGAGAAGCAAACATTTATTTATGTAGTATATTGAAAAAAAAGTTCAGTCAAAGATGCGAAACACCAAAAAACAACAGAGAGTAAATGTTAATTTACAATAAAATAAATTAAAATCCTAATAATGATATTTGACCATACATAGGAAATTTTCTTAAAATGTGATTCTGTTTTTTGTGAGAATCCTGTAATGCTTTGAAAGTCACTTTACAATGCAATAATAGTATAATATAACAATAAAGATTCTTTTTAAAAATTAATTGAAATGTAATTTTGATCACCAGGTGGCACTATGTGACCAAATATCCTGACACCTCAGCAGTAAACCAGCTTACGTTTGCTCTCAGTGAGAACAGTTTGAGATAATGCTCATTTATACATATTGTATGGTCATATCAGAGTCTCACAGCTTCTTTTGTCTATCTCCTTCGTGGCTCAACTCTGTGTAGGCTACACACATTCCTAACTTGTCATTACAGTGTGTTCCTGAATTGGCTGATAACTTTAAAATCTGTCTGGACGATAAGAGCCGTGCTAAAAAGTCAAACACTCCACTTGTACAGACAAAGACTTACAGAAATGTGCACACTCCGTCAGAGCAGTTTAATTTGATCATTCATTTATTTACATAAAATTAATTTAGTAGTGTGTGCACTCTTAAAGAAAAGCTAACACTCCATGATTAGAACAATCTGTAATGATTTATGCAATGTAATAACTACAGTGCAACCAAACTTTTTTTTTCTTTTTTTTCTGTGCATGTGTGTGTTTCTGTGTGTTTTTTGTTTTTGTGCATTTTAAAAATGCAAACACTGTTTGCTAAGCAACTAATGAAGTTCAATAATTGAGATTTGGATTTGTTTTTCAGAATTCTTTTAATTTGCGTTTTGATGATGACGTGAGGTCATAACAACAAGCATGTGCTTCCACTTACAACCACCTCCCCGTGTCATAGTGAAGCAGCCCTGCTTAAATAAAGCAAACTACAACACAATGAAGCGATTACTGTTAAATCTGAAATACAAATCACACAATCAACAAACAACTCAAAGGGCTATTTTTGTCCCCCCAAAACTTCCAGAGACACATAATTGTGCTTAATTTGTCACTGCTGATGAAGATTGTTACTTAAGTTTGAAGGTAGAATATAAAACATTTGCATTGCTCTTTAAAACTGTAATTAAAAAAGAATGATGGGAAAGATACATAGGCCACATCTGCACAATCAAATCTGCACCATGGACTGATTGAGCGTGCTCTGTTATTGCAAACAAACACACAGACGGTCAGTTGTGTATATTCTCTCTTGGCAACAGGCAGCAACAGTCGGCAGTGGTGCAGGAGGCGGCAGCAGCTCCAGCAGGGGCCATGTGTTGCCATATTGTTTGTAGCACTTTCCTGTTTCTGGAATAACCGCTTCCCTTTGAAACTCCGCACAGAAAGAGTTCCACACTGAAAACATTCCACTGCCAAGGAAAACACCTCTGGTGACCAAACCGCGGCCCCTCCCTTTGTCCCCGTCCAGCCGAGGTGTTTCACAGACAGATAAAATCAGCCGGGGCCCTGGGGAGTGGAACATATCCTCGCGCTGCCTTTCCTGAGACTCTCATTTTTCATACATCTAAAAATCACCATAAAACAGGATTCGCATGTTAATCCTGTGAGCTGTGACAGATGGATTAATAATTTTGAAGATCAGTATCTCTCTTTCAAAGCCAGAAACCAGGAAACCGCCGCTGTTTTCTGTGATGTCACCAAGACACAAAAGCAAAGGCTGCTCGGCTTGCAGCGAATTGGAGACAGATGACTTATACGTGTGCATTTGAATGTTTATTTGAGCTTTCACATTTAGGTAAGTTTGATTTCACTGTGGTGCCTCCACTTGGAAACCACAAAATGTGCTTATATTAGCACAGTTGACCCCGAATAAGTCGGCTTAGTTGAGCTCCTCGTCTCAGTTGGCGGACCCGGTTCAGAGTTTGACATCACAGAGTGTCACAGCTCTTCTGTTTCTGTGAATACTAAACCCAGCAGAATGCAATCGTCTCTTATTCAAATCACTATGGTGATACAAGAAAGACGATTTTTGCTTTTGCTCATTAAGATAGTGTCTCTCTTTGTGTGTGTGTGTTTGTGTGTGTGCATGTGTGTGTGTTAATTCACAGCCATTAGGCTGGAAGGAAACACTTTTCCCTCTGAGTGTATTTTAAGGATTAAGATAAACAGACTTTAACAAGGTGCCATTATCGCTTCCACACACTCTCTCTCTCTGCTGTGTACATTTCACAAAGGCCGCATACGCAGGTTGTTGCAGTCCAGAAGGATGTCAACCAAAATTCTAATAAACAAGTATGTGTATGCACCTCATTAGGTGGTGATGACCTGTGGCATAAGGGCCCCAGTGAACACTATTATGAGTGGCTCTTGTGCATGCTAGGTAACATATATAGCTACCGTATAATCTAATTGTGTTCATGGATAACACCAACATACATATTACCAAGATATAATCATTGCATGTGTGTAAATGACAAAAATACCAATGAAAAAAAAACATTATTTATCTAATTGGATCATTTTTTAATTGTTTCTTTATAGTTATAGTTTGCTACTGACAATTACAAAAAAATAAGAAAGACAATGATGCCTTTTCAATGGCATATAGCAAATGGCACTATGTTTATTTCATGTGAGCTCCTCTTTAAACACAGGCATTCTTATAAAGTGGCAATCTCACACAAGGCTTGTTTACTGCCTAACATATCAGGCAGTAGCTCAGTCTATAGGGACTTGGGTTGGGAACTGGAGGGTTGCGGTTCAAGTCCCCGTCCAGACCAAATATGGAGCGTGGACTGGTAGCTGCGGAGGTGCCATTTTGCCTCCTGGGCACTGCTGAGGCACCCTTGAGGAAGGCAATAAACACCCAACTTGGGGCACCTGTCCTTCGGCAGCCCCCTTGCTCTGATATCCCTCCATTTAATACATGTATAGGTCTTGCTTGTGCATGTGTGTGTATTTCAGGCCTGTGTGTATATGACAACAGAGTGAAAAAACTTCCTCTTCTATCTATATATCTGCAGTACAGGCATTTTTGGAGTGTTAACTGCTCTGAGCTATTTTCCACTGTGTTTCTCAGTGACTTGAGAGCAGTGAACACTATTTTTGAATAGGATGATACTACTTCACATTTTAACAAGTGGGTGTACATTTGTAAATCATCTTTATTTCCGAAGGGCTTTGGCCTACTACCCGTTTGCAGCACAGAGGTCCATCACTGAATTGCACCTAAGTGGTTCAAAGCTGCCTGATTTTAAAAACATCTCGGCTGAATCTACTCCTGAAATCCTACTCCAAAAAGTAAAACAATAACATTCATATTTGCATCACTGCATGTGCAGCCGTTCCCATCATGCCTCTCTTCTCATTCAGAGAGTGAAGACATTTGTAGGCTGAAACTGCTCCTTGATACGTGACTGTCTTTAAACCACTTAAAGCCAGCTAACGGTAAAGAGTCCATCTGCGGCGTGGTCAGCAGGGAAATCTAACAGTTGGGGCGACTATATGCGAGAGTAATTGGCCATTACAAACCAAAAAAAAAATAGAAAAACAGCTTCCAAAGCCAATCACAGGAAACTAATACCATTTTCCCTCCGACACAAACACCTTCCACTTTAAGCTGTTTTTCCTCCCTTAACCTCCTTTCTGGCAGTGATGAATATCGACTGCTTACAGAAGCCAATCTGGGAGAGCTTATTGCCGGCCTCCTTAATGCCAGACTATAGACTTCAGAGAAGCCTCATCTAGATTAAGTTTAGTCAAAGACACTTACCCACACAATCTCCAGTCTGCCACTCTAGACACTGGCCATAGGGAAAAGAGATGACATAGGCAGTTGAGTCGACACAGCGCTGCGCACTGCCGCACCACATACACTCCATGGCCTGGCTGGTACAGTTGGCACAGGTGGTGTGCAGGGAGCAGGGCTTCTTACAGGAGGGACGGGTGCTCTGATTGGGGTTACCTAGACAGGAAAGGACAAGACAGAGAGAGAGGAGAGGATGATAAGTCTTCACATCAGACGGTGATTCCTCTGTGATGTTTCCAAACATGTTCATGGAACTTATGCGTGCGCATGAGTGTCTTTCACCTGTAGCTTTTTCACAGATGAGGCCGTGGGCAGTGGCGGTGCACGGATTGGCCCTCAGGCCCGACACCTGAGGCTCCTCCAGGTAGGCACAGAAACCAGAGTCACTGGGCTCGCCGGGCAGCCAGCGCAGGCTGCTGTTGGTGAAGGGTGACATGTCCTCCCAACCCCAGTACGACACATTGATTTTTCTCAGGCCCACCCAGGGAGACAGCCGCTGTGGAGACACGGCAAAAGGCTTAACACACATCAGCCTGACAAGTCACCGGGTATTCAAATGTAAGATAAAACATCACGACCCCGCCTCCCTTTCTGCTCCATCACGCTATTTAAGAACTGAATAGCCATCGCGTTTACACCTGGGAACCACGAATGCCATTAAAAGTCGACTGAAAATAATTTCACAGATGTGATTACTTATTTGCCTTCAGGATTCAACTTGTAATGTAATGGGAAAAATGATGGGAAATGGCATGTCAAGGTTCTGTTTGGAGCAAACATGCAAGTTTCAACCCAGCAGACTGACAACAAATGATATCCTCATGAATACAGCAGGCATGACCAAACTAAAATCGTCAGTGGACTCTGTAATTTTCTTTCAGTGTGAGGTAGATGCGTTGCTGTGGTGAGATGAGAAGGTGAGTGTTTGCCCAAAAGCACATTTCATCATTTCCATTAAAGATGAAGAGGCTTGAATTATGATGTTGTTAGGACAATTTATATATTTTTCGATAGATAGACTGGACATCTAAGGGAGGGTCTGAAGAATTGGGAGCCCAGTAGCTATAAAATGTTTGACTAGAGGATGGTTAAATTCCACAAACTGGCACACATTTTGACTTTCCATCACAGATTTTCACTAATGCGCTGATATATCTGTACTTATTAAAGGGGAAACTTATGTATTTTTTCACCTGGACCCTATTCTCTTATGTTTTTGTGCCTGAGTAGCTGATAGGAAAAGAAACAAGATTTGAAATTGGTCCAGTACTGAGCATGAGTGCTGCAGCCAGCAGAGGCGAAACAGGCTGCAATTTAAACAGTAGGGGCAATTGTACACTGTCAATTCACGTCCACTAAATGTGCTCGTTTTTGCCCCTGATGGGCTCAAATTGTTATTGTAAGTGTCTGGCAACATTATGGAAATGGACCTATTGTTAAAGTCTAAATTACAAATTGGGACAACTTTTTTTTTAATTCAAACAGTTTTGAGAGAGAGCGCTGCAGGTGGCAGCAGCAAAACAGGCTGCATTGTTACACCTCTGGGCACATGTGCGCTATCAATTCACGTCCACTAAGTGCTTGCTTTTAATGCCATCAAGTTCAGGTTATTGTTGTAAGTGTCTGACAACATTATGCAAAGGATTCCTACAGAGATAAACCTTGTTGTTTAAGAGTAAGCTTTTTGTTTAATCAGAAACAGCCAAGAAATAAAAATTACTGTTAATTTAAATGGAGTCTGGTGAGGTTGTCAATGGAAGCGCGTATAGAGTGAGCATATTGTCACATCTAACTGGGTGGATTAAGGGTTTTATTTCAACCAAAACAGAGTTGGTGATTGTTGGAACAGTGCAAAGATGAGCTTAGATAGTTTTTGTAAGGTTTATTTTGTTTCTGTTGACTTTAAATGCAGCCTTTTTTTAATTTTTATTAATTTTCTTACAATGATAAAATGAATGTTTATCTAAACCAGTGGATCTCAAGTGGTGTGCCGTGATGCCAGTCCAGGTGTGCCGTGGGATTTTGTGATAACCACTCATTATTACTGCAATATTCAACTGGGCCTATACAAAAAGTTATGAGTGAATTTTTCATTGACTGTATCAGTATGTTGTATGCACCCATTTACTAATAAAGAGGGAAACTGTAGCTAAAAAATGTAATTTAATTTAATTTACAGGGAACCTATTTGTCACTGTTTGCGCGTGGGAATCATAAGAGTGTGACGCATCAAAAGCCCTGATTGGCAGCCGGCGTGAGGATGATAACAATTAAAAAGAGAGAGCCGTGAGTGGGACAATGGATCGCTTTTGTATGGAGCAAATTACAACAAAGCAGCAGCGAAGACAACGTACCACTGAAATAAAAGAGAAAAAAAAAAAACAAGCACTGTCAATAGACAGCATCACGACAGCTACCTGTCTTATTTTTTTCTTGTTTTTACAACAACAAGGTCTGTCTCTGTAGGGATCTTTTCCATAATGTTGTCAGACCCTTATAACAATAACCTGAACTTGTCAGTGACAGTGTCACAGCACTCGTGCACTTAGTAGACATGAAACGTGCCCAGAGGGACGCTAGCTGCAGTGCTCTTACCCAAAACTGGGCTTATTTCAAAAATGTTTATTCTAATTAGTCATTTAGACACAAAAACATGGGACTATAAGGTCAAGGTTTAAAAAAAAAAAATACTAAAGTTACACTCTAAGAATGGATTAGAAACTTAAAATGCGCAATATGAAAGCAGAGGAATTCCAAAGTTACTCTGATCAAAGTGAAAAGTACAAGCAAACCACACTCAGCAGGCTCAGCCTCAGAAAGGTGCTTATGATTTTTCCTACAGACAGTGAGTCATGCGGCCCTGGCTTTTTTATACAAAGCAGAAAGAAGAAACTCTGACTGTGTTACAGAGGATAAAACGACTCAAACAAGGCAAAACAAAACAATACCGAGGTGCTGATTATCACAGGCTGATTCATCAGGTGCAGTAGCTCAGAAAACTAAAGCCTAGCATTGTTGTCTACTTGTAATTGCGTCAAAGTCAAAAACAAACCATACGGTTTGTGGCACTGCCAAGAGGAAAACAATTTGATGAAAAATGGTTGAAAGACAGGAATCACAGGAGCTAAAAGCACGGCCGCAATCAGGAAACAGAAAACAGCGGTGCACGAGTACAAAACTGATCAGGAGAAAATCATCTCAGAATACATAACTCATTACTGACAGGCTCAACTAGCAGAGAATCACTCTTTGTTCTCCTCTGTCAGTGAAGCTGTAAGCTGCATACCCAATCACCCGGCTTTCAAGGATTCCTGAGAATATTTCTGACTGAATAATATTTACAGTATTTACCTTGTCTTGCTGCTGGAGCTTCTTCAGTTCCTCGAGCACAAAGTCCACTTGTTTGGAGGTGGTGAGTGAGGCGATGTTTCCATTGAGGTTCTTGCAGTAGTGTTGAGCGTTGTCGTAGCTCTCGCGGCTGGAGTTGATCCTCAGGCAGGCCTCCCCCACCTGGCTCCATCCCTCACTGCACTGCTGGGCTGGAAAATGACAAGAAGATGTATGAGCCAAGAAAGTGTTAGCAAACAGTTGCTGATTTACACATCCAACAGTTATGCAGCAACAGTAACACTCATGTAGAGTCAAGTTTCTGGACATCTGGCAAATATAAGCCCCGCATCCATTCTCTTTTAACTCTGTTTTTGGTCCCTACCAATTCCTGAGGGGTATATCTAACTCTTTCGCCTCCAAATGCGCCATTTTGTTCAGCAGCTAGTTGCTAACTTTGTCTGTCTGTCATTTGGTGCCAAGTAGGTTGTGTACAGAGGGTTTTCAGAGCTGTTTTGTTGACGACAGCTGCCTTCTGTGGGCTTAAACAAAGCTATGAGAGCTGTGTGAGTGAACCGAAACAGTAAAGCTGAACAAAAGGCTGCGCAAAACTGAGTTAAGCTGCAGATTCAGGTGTAGGTACATCACTACGAGGGTCAACTTTCACAGTCACATCGGCCCCTTTGAAACAGAGACTAAGCACTACTGCTGGCTTTGCTTGTTTTTACACCAAACCAAACAACGCCAGCATAATTCTGCCCCAGTTTCTGATTTTAAATTGCAGGCTAACATTCCAGGAGCAAAGAGGCGTCTAGTGTCACTTTAAAGCCCAGACACACCAAAACGACATCGAATAACAAACAGCAACAAAGGCCGACTGACGTTTTGCCTCCCGTCGCCTGTGTCTTGGCCAAGAAGCTGCACTTAAACACAAAGACCCCAGCAAACAGCCAACTAGCACGTACGTACTCTCCGTAACAGCAGGCTGAGGTAGCGACAACAATGTCTTCCCATTCTGTGTTTGTATATTTTATACAGAGCGGCAGGGTGGAATAACAGCGGAACATTTCTGCCTGTATAAAAATAGGGCTGCTGTTTTCACAGTGTCATTGGATACATATTTACAGAAATATAAATTAGTGACTCTTTCAGTGAGGTTATGCTTCAAAACATTAGTTAAATACTGCTCAACAGGGGGCGCCATACTGCAAGAAAAAAGACAACAAGTAGAGAATGTTGTCATGAACCTGGACTGCAGGAAGTCTGCTTTCTTTCAAACCACAGGGGACGAAAGATTAAAGACTTTGTGTGTGTGTGTGTGTGTGTGTGTGTGTGTGTGTGTGTGTGTGTGTGTGTGTCACACAGCTTAAGCAGCAGTGTAATCTACATTTATTTGTCTTAGAGAAATGGATTGATTTTTGGACGCCAAATTGCCTGTTAATTACTGCTTATCATAAAAGTACGATGGATTCTCATTTAGATGTC
>JAPZEB010000024.1:6310062-6324973 GCA_029783705.1 Chaetodon striatus
GTGTGTGTGCATGTGTGTGTGTGTGCGCCGGAGAGAGCACTCCGTAGCCTTTGACATATTGTTAATTTGAAGAATGTTTGAAGTATGATGCAACATCAGCTGCTCTCACTTAGCTTTGAGCTGCTTTCCTCTGAAAAGTCCCCTCCGGTCTCAAATTACCACCGAGACAGCACTAGTACCACACTGTGTATGTGTGTGTTTGTGTGTGTGTGTGTGAGTGTGTGTGTGCGTGCATTGTTGAAAGGACAATACTTTAAATGCCTTGTAAATGTGGTTAATACTGTAACATGAATTCCATATGAGATTAATTGGACATTTTTCAGAGGCGTTTATATAAACTGACAAAAATTTGGGGGCATTCAAAATTTCCAAATCCGAAATGTGGAATAGATAAGATCCATATCTGTTTTGGAAATTTGTGCTCGGCTTGAGCACCGCTGAGGCACCGACTCCAGTTAGGGACTGTTATGAATAATATTCACTTGAGTTTTGTGCATAGCTTCTTTGTTGTGATGTGGATGTTAGTATATGTGGTTTGAGTAGAACGGTGTTTTCCCAATTTTCCGAAATCTGTTGGTGGAAGTGTGTGGTAGAGATAATTTTGTTTCTATTGGGCTCCATTTGTTTCCGTTCCTTATAAAGTGAAGGAGGGTGTTTGACTAAACCTCTTCATCCTCTTGTCATGATGTAATATGAAAGGTTTCGGTTATCTCTGATTGCAACCAAAGCCCCAAATGCCCCACTGTTCACACGAAGTTATGACAAGCCGAGCATTCAGCGTTAGCCATTTAAAGAAGTGTGTTTGCGCTCGCTCAACCCTTGACATTCCCCCTGACCCATGGAAGACATTGCTTCCTCATTCACACTCTCTTCCTTCAACATGGTGCTCCTTTCATTCTCATCATTTTCCTCAGCACATGAGCTCATTTGTTAATTTACCTTTCGGGCTGGCCTCTGTCCATCCTGGTCTTCCCAACAGTTCCTGTTGGTGCTCTGCCAGGTTTTCTACACAAGTCCCAGGGTTTGGTGCTGTAAGATCAGTTGTAATTTTACATGAGCAGCAGGCTTACTACTGATGCTAGAGTTTGATAAACAAGAGAGGACAGGATTTGTGGCGCCTCGCTAACCTGGCTGCCGCTGCAGAAGGGACGCCAGCAAGAAACATTTTCACCCAGAGTTGTTGTGATCATAGCAGGAACACATTAGCATAGGGAAATAACAATGTTCTTGTCATCATTTTGCTCTGGAAAAAGTTGCTCAGGCATTAAGCAGTGAGTATAATCACACAAGGATAAAGCTGGCTTTTTAAAAAGTGATTTTGCATCAAGACTTCTCCCACACAGGCCAATGTTTGCAGTTAATGCATCAGTTAGTATTACATAAATAACTGACCGAGGTAGGGGTGGTGTTTAAAACACAGTGATTCATCTTCAGTTCATTTGATTTCAATGATTCATTCATGTTTTTAATAAAGGTCGGAGGATAAAATGTAATTTTGCTTGACAGCAGTGAGAACAATTACAGATAAAAAATTAAGAATACTTTTTAAAAAACAGTTTAGTATTAACATTAACTCCATACTTGCCAGTGTAAACAAACAGTATCAGTCAATTACAATCTAAATACAGTAAAATAAAATAAAAATAATAATTTTAAAAAATGATAATAATAACAGGCCAAAATACAGGTGGATATAAAACTAAACTGTTCAACTTAAATTTTTATAGATCCATGATGACAAAAATATATTTTTGCCGAGGGGATATTTTTCATTTTAATATTAAGGGGGGACACATGACAGAAAATCTTGAGCATCAAACACTTCATTTTCATTTATTTTGGTTGTTTTTGTGCACCAACTCTTGCTTTTTCTGCATCACTTTAGGGTGTAAACATCTTTAATGGTGTCAATGTAAAAGTCTCTGCCACTGTCATATTTTTAGCTAGGGAGTGGACAAATGGACATGTTCTAAATATTGAGGGGGACATGTCCCCTGTACCTCCTTGAAATTTACACCCATTATTTTTGCTAATAGTAAGCATTCAGTATTGAGAGCAATTACACTGAGATAAAGAATACTTTTGTAATTCCATGCAAGCTGACAGCATTGAGAAACTTAATTCAATTCAATTCAATTATATTTATAAGGCCCAATATCAAAAATCACAATTTGCCTCAGAGGGCTTTACAGCATACAACATCCCTCTGTCCTTGGACCCTCTCAGTGGATAAGGAAAAACTCCCTAAAAAACCCCTTTAAGCGAGGAGAAAAAAAATGGTAGAAACCTCAGGAAGAGTAACAGAGGAGGGATCCCTTGAGACATGCAATAGATGTTGTGAGTACAGAACAGATCAACAGAATACATTTACAGTAATCCATATGACGAAATGGATTTATTAAAAAAAAAAAAAAAACTTGCATAAATAGAGGTGAAAAAAAAAAATAGAATGATTCGACTTCTTTGGATGACAAAAAAATGTAGTAACTATAAAAGCATCACAGTACTTAAAATTAAGAATAACTCCTTGTCTCACCTACCACCCACAGTTAGCAGATATGCTGTTTGACAGTTAAATGTGATGGCCAATGCACCGTCCATCTGTCTGCTCCATCAAGCAGTGTAAAACAACAGTTATAATTTGTCCTGGCATCGTCTTTGACCTCTCACCCACATGAAGTAACCTCAGGGTCTGCCCTTGTCTTTCAACTCTGAGCGCAGGCCCGGGCCCTCTAGCTGCTAGCCTCTGGGTCAGTGTGGATAAAAGCTCTGCATTATAGGAAAAGGAAGCAGCACATGTTGAGTTTGTTTTACATGGGGCTTAATGGATTCCCGCTTATGCATGCATGTGTGAACGTCCGCTTCCCTTCACCGCTGGCCCGGCGGCACAGACACGCGTGACCACGCACACGCATAACGCCTGGGGACAGGATGGGCACCCACACATATGCCCACATCGCCGGGGCCTCGGGAGGCGCAACATGATGGTTGCAGAGGCGGGCACGGCGGGCACAATGGAAGGATGTGGGGTATTGTTTTAACCCATGTGGCAATGGGGCGAGGGCTGCCAGAGGCGAACGTCATGATTTGACACATGTGGCGAGGCTGTTGACTGACGGTGGTAAGAGCTGAACCAGTGCACGTGGAAATAGACCCGAACCGTGAACTTGAACTTTTGACTGCAGTCGATATAATGGAATCTTATCAGTGACATAACAAGGTCAGGAAGGGAATGAGAAAAGGTTATGAAAATGACTAATATTGAGCAGGTGCTGCCAAGTTATGTTTCATCATGGTATTTTTTTTTTTTGGCCAATTTTGTAGCGAAACAGCTTATGAGGTAGAGCGCTCGGACAAATTTAGCACATTTCAACTGTCTTCAGCAGCCGTATATAATTTGATAGGCGACATCAATGGGAATGTAAGTTGGAGTGGGTTAGAATGTGGAATGTGCCACAGCCAATCAGGCGCCTCAATCTCAGGCTGACAGCCAATCAGGTCATGGCACTTCAGGTCCCCGAGAGACCACTGAACTCCACGCAGAGGACATTTCTGAAGAGATCATGAACTTTTCACTCCAGGAGATCTCTGCTTCCTTTTCTCCATCCATAAATTGCTTTTTTTCTGTCTTAGAGAAGTATGTCTCTCTGGTAATTGTATTTTGCCTCATGCCAAAGAAATGTTTCCTCTCTCACCGCCCCTGATCTCTCGCGCTCCCTCTCCCATTCTGTCTCTCTGTCCGTCTCCCCTCGTCACCCCCCTCTCTCTGTCTCACTCGAGTGATGGGAAAAGAGCCTGAGCAGGAATTTTTGTGTCTGTGAGTGCTGTTTGGTTAGACAGAGTCATATAACACGGCTATGGCGCGTTCACATATGCCTGAGAGTTGGGGCAGCGACGGCTATTTACATTAAAGAGCCCAGAGCGCGCAGCACTGGGGCTCCCAGCCCTCCATGGTTACATTAAGTGAAATAGAATCAGCCTAACCCTCACCACTCAATGCTCTCTGTCTCCTCTTCTGTCTCAACACTTTGTCCCCTTCTCTCACACTTTTTCTACGATCAGGCTTCAACATGCTCTCCCAAGTCTCAGAGGTATCTCGGTCACTTTAGCATCATTTCAATTTCCTCTGTCCTCTTTCTTTGGCGGATGCTAGTAATGTCATTACCCTCAACACACAGGCAGCCCAGCAGCATCGGGCCGCTGTACAAACTTGTGAGTCCATGTGGGGCGAGCTTTCAAAACAACCAAAGTGTTTTAGGCACCGTCACATCTGTCATTCGTAAAATTGGCGGTTGACAAGATTCTCATGTCTGTACACTAAAAATGATGCTACAGCTAGTTGCCGGTTAGCATAAAGACTGAAAGCAGAGGCAAGCCAGGCCCCCAGAAACACAGCTCAGCCTCGCATCTAATTTTTTTCCAATGGCCACTTGCAATATTGCTGTGGCCAAAAATCCCCTGTGGCCAAACATTATAAATGAGACATCTGTAAAACTGTTGACAAGACACCTCAAACTGCAAACAAGGTCGATTATGACTCTCTCTCTCTCTCTTAATAGGAATTTTTGATCCATGGGGGTTTTATATTTGTAAAACTTTCCTCAAGCCAAGAGGTGATTTGAAAATCTATGACTTCATCAAAAAGTAAAGTTAATAAGTCGAGCATGAACTTAGTGGGCAGGGCCAGTGAGAGGAACACCAATGTGCATATTAAGTGGGCTGCATACTGCAGAAGTAAACCCGGAAGCTAGAAAGTTGTTTTGGCATATGCACCAGGCGAGCAATAGGCGCCATCTTGGGGCCCAGTTTCTAGTTGTCATTATACACATCTATGGGGGAAACAGGTAACCTGGCTTTCTCCCTGACTACCAATACCTCCAAACCACTCATCCCCAAGCCAGGCAAATACTGGAGGTCACTATGCCCATCCAAGGCATACACCTCATTTCCACTTACATTTGTGACTGGTGTCCATAGATCAATAAATATATAGATGATGTCTCTAGTGTCCAACGCAAGAAAGTGCATTTCTTTACAGATGGAGAGGAACCTGATAAACTACCTGTAGTCGTGGGGAGATGCTAATTTTGTCCATTTTTCGCCATTCAGTAGTTTGGAATATGCGTTTAGAACGTTACCAGGACAAAAACAGGACAAATACTGCATGGCAACAAATAAATGAATATGTTGGCCTGCCAGGTATGTGGAATGCTTTGTGAAATACTTAATCAAAAAGAAGAAGAATAACATTACTCAGATACACAATGTGTTCAAAATTGATAAACAAGTTATTTTTAATTGTACAAATTCACCTGACAATCAACACAGACGACTGAATATATGTAAATAGCCTGTTAGCCAGTTACAAGCCTGATAGCTAAGCTAGCACACTGTCATAGGGTTTCCACCACAAAAGTTCAATTTTTTAACGTACTCGCAGCAAATTACCGACCAAAAGTTACCCAGGAACATCAGATATCACAGAGATTCCCATAGGAATGAATGAACTTCTGGATGCCTTGTCTCCGTACACATACGTAAGTGGAAACAAGGTGATAGTCTGGTACATATCCCTGCGTAACACCACAAATTGACGTATTTACACTTCATTTTTTTGTATCAGTTACGCAAAAGAAACATATATATTAGCATTACTTGGTAACATGTTACAGTGTATGTTATTATTTTTCTTAGTAACACTTGAGTGTAAAATTTTTCAGAAACACAAGCAGCGTACGTCTTTCCTAGAGTTTTAGTCGTTTGATCATTTCATTTCTGTGTTTACACCTCAGCTGATTCCCATGATCTGGAGAATTAGACAGGTATTGGCTTTGGCTGCTGTTGAAGGAGGCTCAGCCACAGCCAAATATGTCCCTCACACACACACACACACACACACGCACAAAAGTATCTAATACTCACATGCACATACACACCAAGTTACCATGACTAATACCGTACCTCTTGGCAGGCACAGGCTGGGTTCAAAGGTCATCTCTGTGTCAATAAACAGGGGACCATGTGATTGGCTCCACAGTGACTGAAACATTACTGCAGCTTTCTTTGATTGGTCTAAACCTGGGCTACCACCTCTGAAATAATCTTTTAGTGAGTAATAAGTTAAAAAAAGTTTTTGCTGTAGTCTGACACACAAAAATATAACAGATTATATTTATGTGGATTTTCCCAAAGTGATTGGGGTGGATATTACAGAGACACACATACCAATAATCAATAAGAGGAAGATATAAGCTGCACCGCAAGCAGTTATATTAATACTTAAGCAATCTTCTAGTGTTTCAAAAACATCCAGATTGATAGAGCTCTTAATATTTTCCAGTGTTATTTGAATTTATCCCCTGATGTGAGCTGAGTCCTGACTTTGACCCTCCTGAGATCAATTCCTTTCCTTCTTAACCTGTCGGTGGCTCTACCTCCAGCCTGCTCCAAAAGACAGGTATAGTGTTTCTCCCTGAGCTTTACACTCAGCTTGACCTCAGCACATAGAAAACATGTTAGATAATGGGCCCATGGCCGGCCAGTGGGGCCAAGTCGCAGCGTTTGATCAGGAAATCCTGCATGCGGCTGTACTGGATGGAAATCTGATTAGTAACCTTGGTGACGAAGCGATGGGATCCACAAGGCTTTGCTTCAATCAGATGTGACAGGTCAAGTTTTTGTCCACAGCTCCAGCGCAGTAGGATCACCTCGGCCTATAAGGGTGAGTTAGAGCATTTGATAAAGTGCCTAATTGAATGCATCAGCCAAGGGCGGTCGACGGACCTCTGATCGTGCACTGATAACCTGATTTAACTGGTCCCAGTGCCCTACATGCCATGTAACACCTCATGTCCACCAACGCACTGGCTGGTTGATATCTGTGGCTCCAAGTATCAAACAATTTCACAGAGTTTTTGAGATGTTTATGTGCCTTTTAAGGATGTAAAAGGAGCGGGGCCAAGGCGACGCAGTGGCCAGGAAAATCAGCAACCTGAAGGGTGAAAGTAGATTCCAGTAGTCAGGAATTTCTAAGCATAACAAACATGTCAGACCTATTTAGCAGGCGACGGCAGGTCGCTAGCCGGAGCTGTGAGGTGTATATTGTTTCTGATTAAGCTTTTCTGTGCTCATGTTGCTGCACTTTGTAACAATTTACTTTAAATTCATTAGAGCTTCAAACATTTTGCTTTGCCATCTCCATAAAAAATAAATCAGCCTTGAAGAAGGAATGAAGCAGAGTGCTGATTAGCAGCAGCGCTCTCTGATCCGTCCCCTATTGCTCCAGCAGTGAATTTCCCTGGATTTCGAAAGCATGCAGATAAAAGTTATTTGTGTTCTTTTTACCTTTGCCAAAATTATCCTCTCTGTAAAGTGTCCAATTTACTGTTTCCTTTTGTATCTATACATTGATCAAGCACAGATTCCTATCGCTGTTTCTTAACACCCAGACACTCAAAATAAATCATCTCCTGGAGTCCTCAATCTATTTTTTCACCCCAAGGTCATGGATATTAATATCAAACGGGAACATTTCACACTAAAACACCTCATCCGCTCTCTCTCTCTGTGTCCCCCGGGGGATAATGAACAAAAGGGATGAATTGGGTGACCATAAAAAGCCAACGCGCTGATAATTTCCCAGACATCTGCGAAAAATGTAACCTTTCCGTCGCTCTCATGATGTCAGCGGGCTGTTGTGTTCAGCGGGGGATTGGGACTAAAACGCTTGTGACGGAGCCAAGGTAAACCGTTCCAAATGGAGCGCGGCGCGGGAAAAGGGACACCATCGCAACAAAAGGAGTTAGATATGGATCGTTGGGTCTGCGCACCGGCCCCAGCTTGAGCCAATTATTGGTGTCATCTTGATCCAATTTAATCAATCTGAAGGGGGACTGAGAGAGAAGAGGAGAAGGGGGGAGTGTGGAGTGGCGGGTGGGTGCAAATGTTGGTCAAATCCTGAGCTGACTGAGGAGCTGCTGACCCCCCCACCCCCCCACCCCACTCCACTGCCACCCACTAAAACCCCTCTCCATACCTCCTAAAATCATTGAACTTGTGACCAATTTTTGATCAGTTCCATGTAGCTCTCTTCAATTTGCATTGTGTCCTAGTCTACAACTTCCGTGAGTGGATTTTCCAGGAAATTAAGATAAACAAAGCATAAGAGGGAGGATTTCATAATATGAAAATTGTAGGTAAATGTGCCTGTGCCAAGTTTTTTTTCCCCCTGTGTCAGTAACATCTACTTACACCATTTTTTCCTCTAAAAATGTAACAAGAGATACGACTAAGCGCTCACTGCCTGAAGGCACTGGATCCCTCTGCTTAGCACTGCTCAGTGTTCCAGGTTTCCTGTTTTCTGAGACGGTCCAGCTACTCTGCTGTTTCAACACCTTTTCTTCCTTATCTTTATTTTTAAGTTTATCATGAGTAAAGCAGGAATACTGTGGATGTTTGCTCTTTTGCTGAAATGCCACTACCCACAGGGACGCACTTTCAGAGGAGGCAAACTAGGCTAATTTTTGGGGCCCCCCAAAAAACTTTGGGAAAAGGGGCCCCCGGTGGCCACACATACTCGAACATTTTGCAATGACAACTATAACCCACATAAACCTCGAAAAATGGCACTATACACTGCACCACTGCTGCCCTCAAAACTTTTAGCTAGTTACCGTATGACAGCTGGATTCTGTTAGCGAGGACAGTCACCTGTAACTAGGATACATATATCATTTGGTGTAAGTGTCAGTGCAATGATACACTTCTTTTCTGGCTATTTTGCATCAAATGGCTGCTTTGGTAGTTTGGTGTCACTAGATGCTGAATGGCACCATTTAGTATGTGTTTAAAATGCACTGAGCTTTCCGCAAACACCAACGTCAACCCATCCGCATTATTTCTAGATGTTCAGAGCAGCGGCCGTCGTGTAAAGACTGTGAAAGTTCACTTAGGGTAGGTGGGGGGTGGCGGGGCAGTGTTTAATACCAACAAACAATACCATCAGTATCGGTGGGTGTTTTGTAACAGTACACCACCACCTTTCTGGCCACATTTGTGCCACTTAAAGTTAAGTGTTTTTTTCCCAACATTCGCAAACTTTTCCTATCCATAAGGAAGTAGTTTTGTTGCCCAAACCTAACCATTAAACTCTTTTTACCAACATATTTGTGCTGTTCAAAGCTGGGTATTTCTTAGCAACATCACAATGTTTTTTCTAACCATAACCAAAGAGGTTTGTTTCCTAAACCTAACCACCAACTCCTTCTTACCATCGACCCCTTCTGTGTCAAGATACAATGCAAAGACTGCCTTCAGCATAATTTTAGTAACATCCAGGGCCTTCAGCCCAAGTAGCAAAATATGACAAATAGAAATAAGATCACATTGGCCCAGTGTATTACCTGTGTTGAGACCAGTGGAACCAAGTTCTAAATTTAGCTCCTCAGCCATAGTTTCTAGTCTGAGAGTAGCATTTTCCAAGCAAAACAGTCTTATTACATAACTACGTTTCTGGCCAGATTGCCAGCACCAACTATTAATATTAGTATCGAAAAAGTTACGACCAATGAATCTTTTCGATGTTTAAATGTCTTCTTGTCTCTGTTGCTGTTCTTTAAATAATTTGTATTGTACTTATACCCCTCTGGTAAAGAAGAAAAACATGAAAACATGGAAGAAATGTTTTAATAATCAGAATCCACTGTTAAAAACATTACTCCATAGCGCTACTAGTGGTCAAAAATGTTGCAGTGCACCTTTAATTTGCCAATATATTATAGTATAAATGAGAACATCTCATGCAGAAATACTTACACAGATATGAGCATATACTCAACCAACCAATACACACTCACACACATGCTTGCGGTGTGTAACATCTCTCATCTAATCAGTATTTCAATCTCCAGAAGTCTGTTGAAATAATTAAGGCTTGAGTAAAACAATACACAAGACTGGCTATTATTTTTCATCTAAAGCCAGGTCACACTCCCAATTACTCTAAAATGTTGTGATGACATGCTCTCTGTTTTCACTGAAAATATTGATATTATTTCAGGTAATGTGTCCCCACACGGCAAGTCAATGAGATGGTCACTATTACCAGCAGTCTAGATTAAGGTTTATGAAAAAAATAAACCAAAGCCTATGTAGAAAACTAATGTTAATACTCCAATATTCCTTAAAACTAAAATACTATTGATTTTGTTTATTTTCAGTTTTAAATTACTTTCAACAACTTGAACACATTTCATTTAAGCTTTCTTTCTAATTCTACATTTTGTTTGTGTATTTCTATTAATGTTAGTCTTTGGGTCTCCTTAACAGTTGTTGCAGTAATTTACCTAATGTCCCATCAGCCCTGTGATGCTGTGGCAACCGTGGAAGCCGGTGTGTACATCCACAGGATGGTAGCCAATTATTTGGAGCCCACTCCAGTTTTCCAAATTAAAAATGGCCTCCTTCCACTGTTGACCTTGGATCAGCTTTCCATTTCTTATTATTATTAGGTTATTAACACAAACCCCTGAAAGTATCTTTTTAAAGTCTAAAACAAATTTGATTAGGCCTCTTTACTCGCACCGGTGCAGACATATCACTGTCTAACTCCTGTCTGCTCCCTATTACCTTCGACACTGAAGTCAGTGAGAGAGTCCGGACCTGAAAGCCTATATCCCCCTGCACGCTGGACAAGGCAGGGGGGTGCCGGGTTTGCAGCACATTACCGCTTTATTGAATTAATTACGATAAGGATCATAACTTTAAACGCGGGGTGAGGTGCGGGGCGTTTTTCGGCGTGGATCGCTCGGAGCAATTTCTCCCCTGAACGACGGTGGAGGGGTTATTGGATCTGTCAGGCCTGAACTCTGTGGCATCGTAACGAGCTCCATAAGGTAAGCTGAGGTTGGGCACAGTTCGCCGCACTGATCCCTATATGCCTGCAACACGGGGAAATTTGTACTACATACTGAACAAATAACAAGAGAAGAGAGAGGAGAGAGGCGACTGGTGAGGCCTTGTTTTGATGGCGCCTCAGTCCGAAGGCCCAGAGGGTCATGGAGGGTTATCCTGAGGTCTCGCGCCATATATTCTTCCAGTGGATGCAATGAAGTGTGTCATTATATTATGATGCTGCTTGGATGTTGCAAAGACTTACTTTTTTTCCTGCTTACTAAGCACTCACTGCTCCCAAAGGGCTGTGTCTTTGTGGTTTATACAAGATTTTTTAGTCTTTCTCGAGGTCCAAGCATCGCCAGAAACCAGAAAGTGGTCAATTATGGTGAATTTTGGCAAGACCACTTCAGTTAAGGAGCTATTTTTAGGAACTGCAGCTGAATTTAGGTTAAAGTAAGGTAAAAGAAAGGGTTAAGGTCAGCGTGGCATGCTGTCATGTCAAATCTAGGGGTTAAAGAGACAATATAAGTCAACAGTCTGTCCTCACATGTCTAACAATTCAAGGATGTGTGTGTGTGTAGAAACCCCAAACCCCTATCCAGTGCACTTCAAAGAATTCCTGGCCCTTTCTTATTTCCAACATGCGTACCCGCCAGCAACACTGAAAGTGGTGTTGGACATTTAGTGAGAAACATTTGTCGTTTTTTTAAGGGATAACAAAAGGCTTTAACGCGCATAGTTGCTGGGAGAAAAGGCTAAGTTGAGGAAGGAAGGAAATCGCCACGGGTTAGTCCGTTTCGGATTAGCCCCCACATTGATCAATAGGCCTCCCCCGGGGGACGATGGGCTGCTGATGACGTGCAGATAGCGTTTTTATTGCTTTGAGCGCCCACCAACATTTTAGCACGTCTGACAGCCCTCCGAGGCTCCTCTCCTTTGACTTCTCAGACATGTGAGGTGTGTTTTTGATGTGTGTCTGTGCAGGCTTGTGTCTGCGTGAGTGTGTGAATGGCCGAGAGCTAAATATGTGCAGATGTATCATAATATTTTCACTGTAAAAAAGTGTCTTTGAGGGACAATAACCTGCAGCTGAATCAGCGTGCTGCCCCGCCACGCGAGTGCCTTTCATATAAGCCACCCAACTATCTGGAGAATGTGTAGGCTCGCTCAGGGTGAAAGTTGGAGGGGTTTTTTTTTCCTCTCTTTGTGCTTTTTTACATACACTATCATGGCCTGTGTGGATATACAGTGAGCCGCTCTGACATCTGCTTGTATCTCCCTTAACCACCCTCTCTGCACACCATTTCATATGGTATTTGGCACACATACACAAGCCCTACTGATATGACACACACCTGTTTAGAAAACAAGCAAGCTTCTCTGTTTGTGTGAAGCCATGCTCAGTTGCTGATGAAGGGAGCAACATGTCTGCTGTTGGGGTATTTGGGGCAAACAGTGGGGAGATGAGATGCAATCACAGGCTTGGACAGCTGGCTCTTGTTTAGCTGGTGGACACTGTTGTAGGGGGAGGAAAACTAATTCCCAATCAAAATACTACAGCATCAAAGAGCCACCAATAAAGGCTGAGAATGTTGGCTGCAAGTTCATGTCAGCTTGGGTGATCTTTTACTGACTAAAGAGTGAGCTGAATTAATTAACTTCTGAATAGACTTTTGTGTGGTCGGTGAATTTTCAGTTTTGCATTCTTGTGCCCATGATTGAAAGTGTGTATGACACTAATGAAATAAATGTGAACATACTGAGTGTGGTGTATTGAAAAACATCGCAGCAGCTTGTTGAGCTCTGTTGTTTTTTTGGTTTTTTTTGCAGGGAATATTTTTATGAGAGATCAATCCAACATTTACTAAATTTGCTTTAGGGGTGCGTGGGACAAAAGACTGCGGTTACGGGAACAATGCCAGCTTCAAGTGAGAGGGGACACATTGTGGGTACGCATGTTTTACTCACTTTAATTGCTTCAGGTTAATTTCATAACAAAGTCTCTCTGAGCATTATTTTTTGACCGTCCTGCTAGGCCAGTGGTTTTCAAACTTTTTGTGCCCAGGGCCCACCAAAGGGCAAATCTCAAGGCACACCTGTAATCATATCTGTGCACAATAGCTTCTATAATGTGTGTTATCACTCCTATCATGACATAAGACAATTAAAATACAAATAAAAAATAGACAGGTAGCTTTCATGATACTGTCTCTCTCTTTTCTCAGCGGTAGGTCATCTTCGCTGGTGCTTTGTTGTCAATTGCTCCTTACAGTAAAGCGCTCCACTGTCCCACTCATGACTTTCTCCTTTTAAATATTATCATCCCTCACACTGGCTGCCAGTCAGGGCTTTTGATAATTCAGACGCGTGAATGCCGACACATAGGTTAAATGGGTGTGCACAACATGCAGATACAATCAATCAAAAATTCATTCATACCTTTTTGTATAGGCCCAGTTGAATTTGCAATAAAAGGCTAATGTATGGTTATAAAATCCCACAGCACACCTGGACTGGTATCACTGCACACCCTTTAAGAACCACTGTGCTAGGCTGCTAAGTTGGCAAAGAAAAAAAAATAGATTTAATAATCTAAGTGGCATTCAGTTATCACTGTGCACTCAAGCACAGATTTTACTCTAAAAAGCAGCAGCCAGTGGTGTAAAGTGCTTTGCAAATTTATTTATTTATTTATTTATTTACTTTGCCCTCAGTCTTGCCTGTCACGTGATATAACCTGCTCTAGCTTATTGGTAAAGATTGTTGGGGCTGTTTGCATCTTGAAAGGTATGCCTGCAGACACTTCTCAGTGCTGAGAAAGACACTGTTTTGTTTTTCGTTTGTTTATAGTTTTAAGTAACATGGTCATATAAAATGCTAGCACTGAACATCAGTCAAAATCTAGAGACCATCTTGTGAAGGAATCACACCAGTGCAACGCTGATTCACAACAATGAATGTGGGGGAGCCAATGGCCACTTCCGAACTTCTTACCCCCCTACTTCTGGCATCCTCATTTGCATCACACCCATCTTCAAACTCAGCCTTCAATATGATCTCAGCTACACACCTGTGAACCTTTGTGACTGCATCTTGTACGGTTGCGACGCTGTAATGTTGACAAAGTCTGTCCACAGGCATATAAACACTTGGCAAAGTACTCCAAACAGCTTCTATGGTAGTTCCTGCTACAATAGGTGTCTCCAGGATCACATTTAACCATGATGAAACACACACAGACTCATAAGGTAAAAACAATACCAGCCTCGCAGTCGCAGCTGGTATACCAAGATATGCTATGCAGGATTTTCCTTAAAAACAATGTACAGACACCGAATCCTCCAAACTGCTCCAGGGGCGCCGTACTATGGCTGACCCTGCGCTACCTCTCTGAAAAAATGCATGTGTGTGGTGTGTGTGAATGGAGGGATATGCAAAGAGATATATTTCAACAGCCTTGAGTGAATTTGCCTTGTCTAAAAAATTGCCATGTGTCGATTGATGAATAAAGCATCTTTCTTCTGGGCACCCGTGGGAGTCATGAGCATACTCAGACACCCACACAAAATAATAAAGCAGTCTGAAAATTCACAAGATAATACTAGAAAGAAACTATGCATTGCAACTGCATTGATGAGGATCCACAAAAACAGATAGCCCTCTTCAGACCTTCACCCTCTCTCCTCTCCTCCCATCTCATGTTATCTTTGAGTCCAGAGCACAACAAGGTCACACTGAATTTCTGTGAACCATGATACACACTGCAAAGGGTAAAGGAGCTGCTGAGATTTAAAGAAGTGGTGGCTCAATGTCTCTTTCCAGAAATCATGACCTGGTTACTCAAAATAATCCACAGACCTTGTTGTGAGTGGTTTGATGTCTAACTTAGGACCCAAATGCAAACACAACCAGGAAACAGGGAATGGTTAAAGGCAGTTAATTATACTTTAAAGAAGTAGAGCTGAAGGCATGATTGAAATGATGGCTGAGGTGTGCAGGGAATGGCGAAGCAGAGCAG
>JAPZEB010000024.1:6333549-6366322 GCA_029783705.1 Chaetodon striatus
GGCAAAAGAAAAAGTGGTGCATGCGCAGAACGCTGAGTCCGACTCCAGTCTGACGAAGTGGATACATGCAGCAATAGTTCGATTTTCAGTCTAATTAACCAGGTGTGTTAGTCGAGCTACGGATAGTCCAATTTCAGTCGGACTAAGTTGTTTATGTGCATTTAAAAGTCTGGTTTCAGTCGGACTAAACCGATAATTCGATTTTCTCAAGCCGCATGTAAACGTACTGAATGTGGGTAGGATGTGAAAAATGATGTATGGTAAACCTTACTCAATCTCCCTGGTGCTCAGATCTCCCTGCTCATCTCTCAACTTAAATCTGCTGGACGGTTTCTTGCTGGCTCTAAGGCTGTTGCTCAAATTTCAGATTGTGCCTCTGTATTTTCGTGTGCACACCATCTCGGACACACAGAGTATAGAAGCTCTCTCTCTCTCTGTCTCTCAAACTCAGACCAAACTAATATCAAACTGTCAAACTAGGCAGCGTTGGTCAACTATAAACCAAAGTTGTGTTCCTGTATTGCTTCTGTCTTACCTAAAATGTTTTCAGAAACTTATTTTAGTTTCCTGTTTAACTGTCATTCAAGGTCATTTGTTACCAGCCGGGCACCATATTGTTTTCTCTGTCAAAACAATGGCTGTATAAAGATAACTGGATAAAGCATTGAAGGTGGGACCTCTTTTATTCCAAGCGTCAATCTCCGGGGCTGAAAATGAAGCTATCACAAACGTCGGAAGTGCCAAAACCTGCTGCTCTTCGAATGGCCACTTGAGGCTGGCTCCAAAAGTCAGTAATTTCCCATAGATCCCTGAATTTAACAGCAGAAATAAACGTGTTTACAATGTGATACACCAGTTTTGGTCTCTGTACATAATTTCCCTGTTCATGACAACTGTACAGAGGGTGAATTATACCATGTATGGTAGCCTCGGCCACCAGTGTGTGGCTGTGTGAATGTGTGAAGGTGACATGTAGTGTAAAAAGTGCTTTGAGTGGTTGGAAGACGAGAAAAGTGCTATACGAGTGCAGTCCATTTAAGCGTATTGGAAAAAAAGTATTTTTGGGTAACAGGGCATCACCTGACAGATGTAATTCCATTGTTGGCCACTACGAAAACTGGCTTTAACTCCCGCCGCACTTCCTGGTGTCCTGGTCAAAACAATTAAGCTTGCATTACCAGCAGGAGTGTTTATTTTTCTGGTGCGGTGCAGTGCATTCTGGTAGCTGTAGGTTTTGTGCCTACTGAGCAAAAGTGAATGCCACAGCCCTATTCCTCTGTTTTCCCTGGTCATGTAGCAACAATTTCAAACATATTTGCGTCTTTCTACTGCATAGACAGCCCACTTGTATAAAAAGATCACCTTTTTTCAGCAGTGAAGTACTTGTTTAAGTAGTAAGCTTTAGAGGTGCTGGTAGGTGGATTATTTAAATCTCCTGACAGAGCCAGGCTAGCAGTTTCCCGCTGTTTCAGTCTCTATGCTAAGCTAAGATAATCGTCTCCTGGCTGTTGCTTTATATTGACAGCACAGACATGTTACTGGTATTCATCTTCTCATCTTACTCTTGGCAAGGGAGAAGTGTGTTTCCCATGATGCAAAACCTTCTGCTTAATAACAAACATATAGAGGTGTTACAGGGATATTCCTACAAGGAAAAATGTTGGTTTATCTGGATACATCAAGACAGCGAATTTAATTTCTTTCCACTTGTTGTGGGATGTAATTGGTTTGCCTTTGGAGTTGGTTAAAAAGTAGCATGCAAAATTTAGAAAAATAAGCAGTGTGTTGTCTGCAGATAATATTCTCTCCCTCTCACTCTTTTTCAAACACACACACACACACACACTCACACGCTACAATTAGCAGTGGCTTTGCCCGCAGGCCGTGAGTCTCGGTAATAAGTGCTTGTTGATGTTTTCCAAATCTTGCTAATAGAAAGAATAAACATGGCCTAACCTTTTAATTGAGTGATGACATGACGATGATGGAGAGATTGTTAAGCGCTCTGTGTCGAGCCAAAGAGGAGAGTCCTTGTGTTTCCCTCTTTAATTTCACCTCTCCATCCATCTGCCCAGTTCCTGTTTGTGTTCATTAGCGTCAGGATGACTTGGGAGAGAGTGTTGTTTTAATCCTTCTCTTGTCTGTACAGTACAGTATGTTCCCCTGTCACTGGACTGGAAATGCCTCAAGTAACCCAAGATGTTATTCATCTTATTGTGATGTTAGCCAGTAGCTTTCATAGCCTGTATCCATACCAGAATGTTACTACCCCTGCAAGTCTTACATTTTGTCTATAGACTATTACTGTCAGCAGCACATAAGCAACAGATAACCCCCCTCTGCTTCTTCCTCTTCTCCTCCTCTCTCTTTCTGTTGTGAGATCTCCTGTCAGAGCCCTGCCAGTGCTAATCTCTGTGATAGATCCCTGTCTTTTATTTCCTCTGTACTAACCTCCACTCTAACCCTTTCTTCCTGTATTTTCTTTGTAGTGCTGACCCAAGAGGTACTGATGAAACCGCAACCTTAAGTCCATGTAGCTTGGCTCAAAATGTGGTGCTGTATCACAGCGTGAAGCCTTTATTTACTGTGCCATTGCCACTGCATTGTTATTTTATCTATTATTTTAGTTCATTCTTAAGAACAGACGGCACAAATGGTTTCTAAATATAGCTCCCCTGCTGCATTGTTGTTTCGCCAATAAGTTCTACCCTGCATCAGGGAATTGTACTTCATCCTAGTCACGGTGTGCAAAAAGAGCTGTTTATGAATGATGATGGCTCCAAGTTTATTGTGATTACAAGCAGGCAGATGCCTCCCAGGCTCATATGTGGTGATGAGGGTTAAACTCTTACCCAGAGAAAACTCCTGTTGACAGTCTGGGGGTTCAGTCTGGGGCTGAACCGTGAACTTCTGTGAAGACAGATCCACAGATGTTGGACTGTTTCGGTTCCTCTTCTCTTTTTACAGAGCCTGTAGCCAAAACAAGTGATTATTAGAACAAATTGTTTGTAACATACAGCACAATCTCAGCTAAAAATATAAAGATAAGTAGGGGAGCAGATCAATGGGTCTTTCTCATCTTTATCATGGAGGACATGTTGACTCGCCAAACACAGGAGTATTAACATTAATTATGGCTGTGTTTCATTTAGGTGCAGGACTCTGGGATTGTTATTTATTTATTTTTATTTAACCCATATTTAACCAGGTACGACCCATTGAGATCAATGATCTCTTTTGCAGGGGCGACCTGGCCAAGACAACAGCACACAAAAAACTTACAGCCAAACAACACACAGTAAAAAGCATAAAAGATATATGGTTACATGTAGAAATATTAGAACACCTATGCACAATGACCGATTCAGACATCTCTGTACTTAAGAGAGCTTTAAAGTCAGACAGAGAGACCAATTCATGTAGTTTCAACTCTTTTTGAAGGTTATTCCAAGTGAGAGGAGCAGAGTACATTAAAGCTTTCTTTCCCAGCTCTGTCCGTGCACTAGGAACAGACAACAAAACAAAATCTTAAGATCTCAGACTAGAGTCAGATCTCTGTTCAATCAAAGTACAAATGCACGAAGGGAGCTTACCCAATATGGCTTTATAAATGAACAAATACCAGTGACTAAGCCTACGAAAGGTCAAAGATGGCCAGCCAGCTCTGGAATAAAATGTACAGTGATGAGTGAGGGCTTAACAATTTGTAACAAATCTCAGTGCTCTATGATATGCAGTATCTAACATGTGCAAACAATGTGCAGATGCATTCATGTGCAACAGGTCAGCATGATCCAAAACTGGCAAAAATGTAGCAGCGACCAGTCTTTTTCTGGCCTCAAAGGAGAAACAGGACTTGTTTCTGAAATAAAACCTCAACTTCAGCCTCAGCTTTTTAAGATTATCAACCCAAGGTTTAAAAGAAAGGGAGTCATCAAGTCATCTGTGATTCTTGTTTGCTGACATCACTTAGTGGCACACATAAGGTGTGTTTCCATCCACCTGTTTGTATCTGCATTCTCAATTTGTGCATAAAAAAGCGCCCAAACTTAGAAAAATGTCAATGCTTTGGGGAAGGGGAAAGGTTGGTCAACAGCACAATGATGCATGTCAAAGCTCACCAAACTTTGTGCAGAACATATGCATGGTTTAATGTTGTGTCCTCGAGCCAAGCTGCAACAGTTTAGTTGAAAATAGACTGATTTTGCCATGAAATTTCGCAGTTCTACATTCTGGTGTGCAGGATTGTTCTTGCACACATACAGAGGTGTTCAGCAGAGGTGAATCAGCTCGTCAGTCCTCTGCTCAGGTTGAGGTAAAATGGAGCTATGCAGGGAAGTTGTTATATGTTTTAGAGCACACTGGCAGGACGCAGTGACACCTCAGTGTTTGCCATGCTGCACAACTTAAATGCACATGTTCCTACATGTTAAGAAAGCTGACCGGGAGCATTCAGGGTCAACAGAAAACTTCAATTACAGCATCTTGGTTCTTTAAGCAAGTTCACATGCATGATCACTTCCAAACTATTGCTTTATAAAGACGGTTATTCCCACAGGATGTGACCGCAGCGTAAAGCAGGACAGATTCTCCACTTCAGGGAACAGCTAGTACTTTCATGTTTGCCCTGCATTTTTCTCCCTCGTTTCAACTTTAGAATTTCAGCTTCACTTCCACACAAGTGACAAATGTGTGTCGAGCGGCTGTTCTTAAGAGATTCCTTGTACGCATACATTTTTTTAACATGACCAGGAGAACAACAGACAGGTGTACACTGACTGTCTTTTTCACCCACACACATCCATACACACTCTTAAGTGCAGAGTCTGTATCTGTCTGAGTGTGGGGGAGGTCCACGGCCCCCAGGGAACCAATAGCAGGTCAGCATTGTAAGGCCAGGGGGGGCTGTCAGCCTATTAGAGAGCCACAAAGGAATTCTCTGTGAAACAGAGACCAGCCGACTGACAGAGACACCACACAGCTGCACGGCTACAGCGTCGTTGACAAGCTGTACTCGCCAGCTTTTTAAACCCATTTTCTGTGTCTTCAAACCCATTTTCCTTTGTTGTCAATCTCCTTCACTTCCTCCAGCTGAATCTATTTGTTCAAGCGGTCACTGAAGACAACAAGACACAGACACTATTTTTTGAGGCAGTATCTGCAAACAAGTAGTTTATTCTTTAATAGATAATCAATTGGACTCACATAAAGTGTGACAATATGAAGATTTTATGCTTGTTAGATGCAACAATGAGAGGTTGGTGTGATATATCAACATACAGTCATACAACAGATCATATGATATCTTAGAAAATGCATATATAATGATATCGAATCGGGCAAATTAGCGCCCCGAGAATGATGTTACATGCTTAAAGGGATAGTTAGGATTTTTACAAGTGGGGCTAGGTGGTGGTTGGCACGCTCTCTGTTTGCAGAAACAGACTGAATCAGCAACCCTGCAGCAATGCATTGCTGTGGGTTAGGGGGTTTCAGCAAAACATATTTTAGCCACCTAGAAAAAGGCCTACTTAAAAAATCAGTATCAGTCATAGTGGAGGCTATATTGAGAATATTTTCAGGGCTTTACACTGCTGTCACACAGCCCTTTGCTTTGGCACTCTCTTTTCTCAGTCCTATAATTTCCTTATTCCCTCACAAAAACAGCCAACTGTGCCGTGACCTGTACTACACCACAGGTCAGCTGTTTGGGTCAGAAAGTGCTGTTTGTTTTGTTTTTCTTGATTTTGCAACCTGGTCTCACTCTGAAGTCATCGAAATCCGGTGCTTGGGCAGTGACTTGCGGTGTCAGACACTGACATAAAAAAAGCCATCCTTTAACATTGGCTTGATACACAGCTGGTCGCCATTGTAGTTTAACGGCACTTGGCGATGTCGGGGGAAACATGGCAGGACAAGAACGAAAGTTGAAGCGGCAAAACTCTGAGTGGGCGGCTCCAACCTGGTGGCGGATGGGTCCAACAAACACTGACTTTCACCCAGGAGAGCAGCGTTCCGTCTCGTAAGATTCTAAAGCCAAACCCTGTTCTCTCTTGTGGCCTAAACCCAACCATGTGCATTTGTTGTTGGAGGAAAAAAACATAATTTTGCCTTGTTTATTTTGAAAGAGATAGTATGTAAATGGTAAATTTCTTGTGAAAACTGAAGTGTATTTTTAAAGAAGGCAATGCATGTAACAAGCAGAACTTGACAAGACGTCTCGAAACATCAACAACCAACACACCAAGGGTACCTCTCAGATCATATCTGGACATGGAAAGTCCACGACCAAACGTCAATATGTGATGAGGTCAGATTGAGAATGTGTTGATCTTGTCTCTTGTATAACAGAGTGGAAGTCTGACTTAAACAGCTGACCTGTGGTATAATACAGTATCCGGCACAACTGCGCTTTTGCGTGGGAATTTATACGACATTTATACGATTGAGAAAATGTAGTGCCAAAAGAAAAGGGCCGTCTGACGGCAGGGTAAAGCAGTGAAAATACTCTCAACATAGCACCCACTTAGAATGATATTAATTTTTCCAGTTAAGCCTTTTTTAAGTGTCTAAAAATATGTTTTTCTGGAAACCCCCATCAAGAGCGATACATTTCTGTGCTTCTGGGCTGCTAATCCCATCTTATTCTCCAAACTGGGAGCATGCCAACCTTCATCAATTGTATGTAATACACTGAGTATGGATAAGAACCTCCTAAAAAGAACCTCATTCTTTTTCGGAAAAGAAACAACTCAAAGTTCACTTAGTTTAACATCGTCCTGAACACTGACCGCCTGGGTTAAAGTTCTGTGCTGTCTGACCCATCCACCATCCCAACCTGCCCCATTACATGGACTTATACTACTTCCTTGTTTACTCACATTGGTCACATGATAACAGCCTTCACAATTTTGTGGGTCATACATGAAACATTGGCTCATGATTAAGTGGGCTATATACGACTTTAGTATTGCTTTTTGTCTCTATACATATGAACACTGCATGAAAACAGACTTGATATACATGATGCGATTTGCACCACTCCCTACACACACAGACACACACACCACCTGACTTTAAGTCTCAGCACATCTGGGGAACTGGGAGTTGGAAGAGGTGTGTGTATGTGTGTTGAGATATGAGTGTATCACACACACCTAGTGTTTGCTTTGGCCTCAGAGGTGCAGACACAGACAGAGAGAGAAGAGGAGTGGAGAACCATGCCCTGCAGTGTTTAGATAATGAGCTGTGTGTAAGTGTGTGTGTGTGTGTTAGGATGGAAGCAGCATGTGGATTCTCTTCCCACCAGCTAAATGATTTTCATTCTTTCAGTGTGCGAATTGAGACAAGATATTATCACACATGCCAGTCAGTGGTACAACAAGGAGAAATGCCACGGTAGAGCTGCAAGCAACAGGTTTCTGCAGTTTCCACGCTGTTTTGTTTTCACATGATCTGACGAGTGTTTCACACGTTCCGCTCCCAATTCATTTCACTCCCTTTACTAGTGTAACGCACAGTAAAGTCCAAACTCTTGTAATTCTTTTGTTATCTTTATTTTCAATCCACAGAAACCGCACACATAAATACGCAGACACACACTTTGATATACACACACACATGTGGTTACGCGGTGTGGTGGGTTGATTGGCAGGCAGTAGAAAGGAGAGGAAGTGAGGCTGACAGGACTCTCAGGTGGTGTTAACTCCTGACTGACAGGCAGGCCGCGCCCTCACTGACAGGCGGACGGAGTCAGTTAACTCTTCCTCACCCAGATTTTCTGCAACATGTGAGATTTATTGGTACATTTCAAACTTTGATGCTAGTAGTAGGATTTTTTTTTTCTACTGAAAGAATTGTTTGGGAATGAAGAAGAAGAAGCTGAATGTCATGCAACAGAGGTCATGACATTGACTTTGATCGTGATGTTGAACACATACAATCTGGTCAAGTGCGATATGATTTCATTTCTTTAATTTCTGAGTGGTTCAGTGTGTGAATTTGTCTATGTACAGTTCTGACATCTTGACCCTTTTATCGCTGATTCTCGTCTTTGTTCCAGCCTCACTTTTTGCCCCCCCACCCCTTTCTTTGTCTCTTGTTGAGTACTATCTTGCATCTGGCTCCTTCTGTGTTCTCCTGTTTCTCTAGAGTGTTTCTGCTGATCCCTGACTTTCCCTGCAGTTCCCCAGGGTGTGTGTGTATGTGTGTGTGTGTGTGTGTGTGTGTGTGTGCATGTGAAGCCAGGTGTCTGCTCTTTGGGCTGTGTCTGTCAATGATGTCGGAGATTGGGAGGGGGGGTTGGAGGAGGAGGTGTGAGTGTGTATCTGTGTGTGTATGTGTGTGTGTGTGTCGGTGAGTAGGAGCTGCCGGGGCACTGTGACCAGGAGCGTCTGGGAGAAATTCCCTACATTCCCAGGGATCTGCCTGGGATAAAAGCTCCACAGCAGTGCCATGCACCTGGCTAGGAGAGGAAGACAGAGATATACAGGCAGAGCCCCAACCCTGACACATACACATGCACAGGAGCACACACACATACACGCACATGCATGGAGGCATCATCTCTTCACCAATTAACCTGAAATGTAAAACTACACCATCAAGTACAAAGGTCAAAAAGAAAAACTGAACCCGAGGACCACCCCCCCTCTCCTTTCCTGACGAACTAAAACAGATATTTTACTTTTAAATCCTGTGTTTCACCAGTAAATACCATTTAAAACAGCCCTCCTGGATATTAAAACATAAGGATGTTCAGACAGAAGGGATCCTCACTAAACAGAAGTGCAGTAAAACATGTCCAATCCTGAAGACTCAACCTTTCCTCTTGATTCATTTCAGTATAATCTTCCTCTTCTTGTGTTCTGCAGGAGTGTCAGTCAAGCTGAGTATATAAAAGCGAGTGTAACAGTGAGTGAAAGTGTGCTGGTGAAGCTGTTTGTGTGATCAGAGGCCCTTGACAGTCTGTCATCTGTCAGCACTAGTCATCAAGAGCACTGAGAAAACAACCACAGACACAGACAGGCGCAATGTGAGATTAGAGGAACGTTACAGGAGACGGAACTCTGGTGAAGCATTGTGTTTATATGGTGATATAATAGATACAATATATAAACCATATACATGATATTATATACAGTACGGAAAAAGATAGAGTGATTAGGAAAGAAATGACTTCCATGTATATCTAATAAGTTTAATTGTTATGTGCTTCATCAGGTACTTGTCTTGTACTTTACTTAAGCATTTCGAGATTTGCGACTTTCTACATCTATTTCACTGCCCATTTCAAAGGTAAGTGTAAACGGAGTGTTTTTTAATACACTGTATTTACTTACAAGTTACTCTGCAAATTAAGATAAACTTAATCCCGACGAGCTACAACATTAAAAGCTGGCTTAAAGGTCCAGTGTGTAGGGCATCTAGTGGTGAGGTTACAGAACTGAAACTTCCATGCGTGCTGAGTGTGTGGGATAACTACAGTGGCTGATGCAAAGCCATCAGTGGTCCTATCTAGGGCCAGTATTTGATTTGTCTGTTCTGACCTACTGTAGAAACAACATGGCAGGAGAGGACATGCTCCATATCTGAGCTAAAAGATAGTCAAATATTGGACTTGAATTCTGTATTGGACAGAAACACAACTTGAAATGAATGATCATGTTGCATCATTACTGCTTAATTTGTAAATAACCAACTGTCAGCTAACAATTAGCCATATTAACTAAAAGGCGATGTCAGTGTTTTGTGTTCCCAAATTATCTCTGCTGCCCCAAACTGACCAAAGAATCAGTCAGTGCAGGCTTGAAGTAAAAGTTAAAATTAGCTTATTTGCTTTCATGCTGACAGTTAGATGACAAAATCAATAACATACGTAAAAGTGTAACGCACTGACAAAAAAAATAGTTCACATTGTTGTTGGTTGTTCTTTTGGTGAACCACCAGTCTTTGTGGCACTGAACCTGGGTGTTTTTAGCAGCGCATTTTGGCATTTCCCAGTAGCATTCGAGCCACTGGACCTGGGTGTTTTTCACCAGTCCGTCCCTGTTTTTCCAGCAGCAACCAAACAAGGGTGTTTTAAGCCAAGACATGATATTTTCCGAACCATAACCCTGCAGTTTTTGTGCCTAAACCTAACCACACCTTATCTACAGTATTATTAAGAAATGAAAAGTTTCAGTGTTTCCACTATGAAATTATGTACAATGCAATGTATCCGTGGTAAACAGAAATGTACAATGTGAACATTTTTTTTCTAGCTGACTCTTGTAAGAAAGCAAATCAGAGTAATTGTGACGGGTTGCTCTCCACAGCTGACTCTGCTTTAGTTCAGTCTTAAGCCCATCTCTTTGATATAGAGCAAATGTTTACTTGTACTTCACTCCCCTCCTGTTCTTTTGTTATTCCTCCCTTCACTCTGCTCATCCCTCCCTCTCTTGTGTGTGTGTCTGTGTGTGTTTCAGCACACGTTTCTTTATGTCTGTGTGCGTACATGCAGGTGTGTTTTTGTATGTGTGTATGTGTGTGTGTGCTGGAATGTTGACCCACACGGAAAGAGGGTGAAAGACTTCCCAGACATCAAAGGGCAGGTAGCTGACAGGGAGAAGAGGGGCCGATAAGTCCAGTCGGATGACAATAGACCCCAATGCACACCTGGACTGTATGGAAAGGCAGTGACGTGGAGAGAGCTGCGCACACACACACACACATACACACACACATATATATACACATATGTGGCACACTTGCAGCTCAACACATTTTCATTCATTTCCCTCTCTAGTTATGCTCCAAACACACACATCCTCTTAAACGCCTCCAAGCACTTAGCTTGGTTACCATGCATGTCTCCGCAACATTCATACGCTCCTCTCAGCCCCCTCGCAATCCACCCACAGAGACCCCCACCCGATCCACATCCCCGACCTCTGCACCCACAGGTGTTGGGGTCTTTGTCCTTGGACATGTGTGAGCAGCCCGATGTTGTGACGAGCCCTCAGACCCTCAACCGCCCCCCCCGACATCTCTTCTCTCAGGTGCGACAGGGTCTCAGGTGAGCTTGTGGGGGGTTGGGAAGGAGGATGAAGATTAAGCATAACTTCACACCTCACAAGTCAAAGCATTTATGAGGGGATCATGGTCTTTTCTGTTTCCTTTTTCCCTCCATTTTAACCTTGAACCCCTTCTTAGTCGGGTACTTTAATCCAGGTTATATTGTGTTATCATAGAAACATTGCTGTCTGTCCATACAGCCATAGTGATAGTGATATTGTAAATTTATATATGAAATTAAATATTCAAGGCCCTGTTTTATGGAACTGTATTGCATTCACCAGAGGAAAACAAAACTGGAAACCTTATCTCATAATTAGAACTTCTGTGTCTCACAAATATGATTCATCTCATAACTAAGTTGTTTTCACTGCAAATAGACGCACAATAATGTTAAAATGAATTAATTATCAGCTTGAAGATGTCTACAATTTCAACTGGAGCCTACATGAAAACACATCTCTCCTATTAACGCTCAGTGTTGCCAGCTTGATTCAAAACCTTTCATTTATTCATTCATCCATTTTCATCAGCCAATCCGAGGCCCGAATTCTGGGGGCAACAGGTTGAGCAAAGTGCTGCAGACATCACTCTCCTCTGCAACGCTTTCCACCTCCTCCTGGCGGATCCTGAGGTGTTCCAGATGAGACACATAACCCCTCCAGCGTGTTCTGGGTCTGCCACAGGGCCTCCTACCAGTCTCACCTACTTCATTTGATTTAAATGGCTAATTTACTCATCTAGTAGATACGTGTCAGCCTTAGCATTCATTGTAGTTGTGTGTCTGGCCACGCAACAGATGTAAGTCAAATATATGTCCTCTTTTTAGCCCTGCTTTGGTCTCAGCAATATCTGGCTCTTTAGCTGTCAGTGGCGGCACAATGGTCAACAGCTAGATGCTAAATTTGTCTGTCTGCTGTTAAGTGCTGGGCAGGTAGCCAACAGAGGGTTTTTAGAGATTTTTTTTGCTGAAAACAGCTGCCAAGTGGAAAAGATGCTCATGAGAGTACTGACAGTTAACCAAAACAGTAAATAAGTGAGCCATAAAACCAAAACAATGAGCTCAAAGATGCTAAAAAGCTTTGTAAAGCTACTGAGAACTGTCAAATCAGGTAATGGCATTACATAGTGATTGGTTCATCACTGAGAGCAGACCCCCATTGTTTAAAAAAAAAAAGGTTAGTGCATCTTTAACTAAACAATGCAAAAATTGAAAAAAATCGAATATAACTGCGTGTGCCAATGCATGGACAAATGCATCTACATGCTGTACATATACGGCCTGAGTGTTGTGCTCATAGTTTAAATAGCTTGCCATTGTGTTCACAGATATCTTTAATTCCGGTGGGATCCTGTATAACTTCCTGCAGGAAGAAATATCAAACATATTATACATGTCAAAACAACACTAGACTCGACTACAACTTGAGAGGGGGTCGAGACCAAGGGCTTAAGTTCTGAGAAAAAGGATTTGACATTTATCTTCCTAAAAACTTTGTTTCACTTTCAGTGGGTCACGCTGGGTTACAGTGATCTCAGAAAGACTGAGAGTTCCACAAGATTGAGTGTAAGTGGCTCAGATTGATTCTGCTTCAGCCAAAGGCATCACTAAATAGCTAAATCTGAATTATTGAAACAGAATAAAGGATAAGTGTTCATCTTACTCACCATTTTGCATAAATGCAGCACTTTCATTGTTTGGATTCTTCAAACTTGATGAACCTGAGAGCTTGTGTTCTGGATAGACAAGCAGGTATTTTGTCTGATTACTAGTCCAAGGACGCTGTAGGGAGGAAGAGCGGGAGATAACAGAGAGAATAGAGACAGTTTAATTAAGAGTGACCTTACACCTTATCATTGAGAGGTTGTACAGTGGTGTGGATTGGGGTAGGAGGTGGCAAGAAGTTCTGGGAAAGACAGACATGAGGCAAAAACGCATAGCTGGATTCATCTTGTAGCTTTGACTTGAAATTGCTAACACGATTATTGATTAGGTGAAACATCTAAAAGCCCGAAGGATGTTCACAAGGTTGCCATGTTTATTTTAAATGACACAGTACCATTAACACATAAACCACAAATGAAAGAGGGGAAAGGAGCTGCACGCGAGCGAGGAGGGGTCCAATCAGAGTCACTCCTTGCCCTCACTTCCTGTTTTTCCTGCCGGGATGTCCCGTCACCTTGGCGACCCAGTGGCACACGCAGCCTCTCAGTACCCCCCTCCTTCAAAGGAGTCGGTAGGCCTCAGGAAATTAGTTTAAGGTCTCTGAGAGGGAATCAGTCCATTTCCTAATGGGCACTCATTAGAACAATGGCCAACTGCCAAGTCCACACTGGATTCAAAGTGACGTGTTTTCCTTCTTCTCGTGATGATTGTGTTTGATTCTCCACCTATAACATGTCCCTTTTTTGTGTTTTTAACATCCTAATTAGTACTCTCTTCTTTACAAGCCCAACTCTTACAAGACAGCAAGTACATTCAGCCTGTAAAATTTTAAAACCCGAGCTTTGTAAAGGTTCCTGTTTATTTTTGCAATGTATAATCAAGATGGAGTGCCGGAAGGTTCAAGTGTTATGTTGCCCTGGTATATACACCAGGGGAGACTTCTGAATATATTTGCTTGGTATTATTCAGCATGCTGGCAGCAGGTCAGCGTGTACGAGAGGTGTTGAGGGCAGTTTGTACATACAGGAGCTTGGTATTAAGAGCAGTTGAGTCGAATATTGGTTTAATACTGAGCAATCTCAGCAGCAAGTGTGTCAGTCAGTCGCCACCCGCACTGCTTAGAGCTAAATTTTGTCACACAGTACTTGAGTTTGTAATACTATTTAGTGTTGTAATCCAGTTAGTCTGATAATATATAAAACCTGAAAGCAGGGAAAACCGAGCTTTTATCTGTGTTGGAGTGAGCTAGAGTAGCTGTGGCTACTTCCTGGAAGCAATATGTAGTGCAGTTAAAATGGTTTTCCTACAGCTTAAGGAAAGTTGGATTTAAGACTTTTTAAGACTTTTAATTGCACTTTAAACTAAATTGAAGATCAATCTTACAAAACAATCATACAATAACCAAAACCAAAAGACTTTTTGTACAATGGCGGAGACAATGATAGAACACAACCACGACATACCTGACATTTGTTGGTGAATTTCTTCTGATTGAGCCTTCATTCCCATTGTGCCGAATGTACAAAACTTTTTGCATAATATATACCAAGCCTCATAAGCATATGTCACATCAGTCATGCTGCAATATCTTGGTTAAGAGTCAATTTTTGTAGAATTTGCTCTTCCTTATGTCATCCAGGGTACAGTGACAGCTAGCTAGCAGGCAGTGTACGACTGTTGTTGGTTCCACTATCTTGATCTAAAAAAAACAATGAGATATAAAATCCTGCTTTACCATGACTTAGTATTTTTATAACTTTTGAGAGATTGATTTAAGACATTTAAGTATCACTTAAGGCCTTATTTTTAGATTAATGAATTCAGTGCCTTTTAAGACCTTTAAAGGATCTGTGGCAATCCTGTAAAAAGATTTGTTTGTCCATTTTTTTTCCAGCACTATAAAGAATGAACAACATCCATTGATCATGCCTGTATGAGCAGATACCTTGTGTGAAAGCTAAGAAACCTATATATACTATATTATAGAAAAAAAAAGACAGGGAGACATAGAAAACAACACGTTATGGTGCTACTTTCGCTTTGCTATGTTTGAGTTTTTTTCGGTGCATGCTGCTTGCCACCTCTTTATAATTTCCCGATCTCACATGTTCCTGTGTCCAGGAATATCCTAAATAAAGCAAGAAGAAGAAGATAATAAGAAAATACACACAGACTGCAGGGTCTCTGTAGAAAAACACACCGCATAACTTTATAGTATACCTTTAATTACCCAGAGATCACTTCAGTGAAGTGCTGTCTGTAAATGTCTATAAATATGTTGGCACCGGATGCATGAGCACAGATTGTAAGAACAGTGGCTTGTCCGGTCTGTCATCACATATTGTGGCCATATGTTCTTTGTCTGTTTGTTGGAATCAGGTATGATTGGCCTCTCATTACACATATAACATCTGTCAGTGACTTGGTCTGGCTAAGATTACTGTTGATGTAGCTTGTAAAGTATTAGGCTGAACTGACATGTGCTGGATTTGGTCCCAAGACTATGTGGTCAGGCGCATTCATGGTGTCTTCCGTGGCACTTTGGGTTTCTTTTGGTTCATTTAAATGCATCAGTGCACACTACGGTTAAAGCAAAAGATTGCACGTGCATACTTGCTGGTACATAAGCATGCCTATCTGTATGTGTGTGTTCCTGATCAGGTTGTACTAAAGGTCAGGCCCAAACCTCAGGGAGACGTCTAGGCACACGTTCACCTCACACCCCTCTGCCCCATGCACCGTTTTCCCCTTTCATTCATAATAGGGTTAACGAGATCTGTCATCACCTCGCCCTGCGTTTATTATGAGTGGGCTCTTTCCTGTGTCAGGTAAAAATAATCGAGCATTTCCACGGACGCATTTGGCCACTGGGGTCCTCGGGGGTCCTAGATGGCTGATTTGTTTTTATTGCAGATTCTCCAGGGGGAGTGTGTTGGATGGAGGGGAGGACAGAGAGGAAGTGACTTTAGCTTTTAGGTTTGTAGTCAGGAATGTTGCCACCACCTCTGCAGGATTCTCATCTTACCTGCTAGAATTCACACTGAAAAATACATGAGTATTTTTGGCTCACTTGTTGAAAATACAACATTTGGCAGCTCTGAATGGCAGTGAGAAGTAACTGTTACATTAAAACATTTCAACAGCAGGATCTGTTAAACATCCGGGGTAAAGAAGACTTTTAGTGAAACGAAACTGACAATTGTGAAAATTTGTTGTTAAGTGTTTAAAAAGTGATCTGAGGAGCACAAAAAAAAATCCGGTTTATAGCAATCAGGTTGTCGCTGCTGTAAAAACCTATAGTATACACTCACCTTCAGTTGAGAGACGATGAATATTTCTATTTATGATATTACAAATGACTCATATTTACAACTTTTTAAAACACAAACAGTTCTTGGCATCCCACACTGCTTCGAGCTAAATTTAGCTCATGTGATAATATGTCCCACTGTAATCATTGGAGCATATGTCACTCTGTGGAGATGCCAACAACTTCATCTGGTACAAAACTAGAGGAGGTGAATATGCTCTGTGGAAATATTTATTATGCACCAACTGGTGTTGATATTTCTTCTGGAAAGTTTCATAGCAATTCAAACTTTACTCAAGTTAACTGAAATATGAAAAGGTAATCTTATTCCAAACAGTTCCAAATGTGTTGTGCTGAGTTGGTTAAATATGTCATATATTGGATCAGTTGGTAACGCATCATGCCATGGCACACTCTATGTGCATAGCAAAGACCTGCAACATTCACAGCATTAATATAGCATCAAACTACTATTTGCTATGTAAAGATATGTGGAGTATTGGCATTCTAAGTAGAGAATGAAGTCAAAAGCATTCTCATCGAACATTTAAAATGATATTCTACAAATTAACAGCCCACGAATGATGTTACATCCTTAACATAAAGCTCCATAGTTAATGTAAAGTTACTGTGGTTAGGTTTAGGAAAAGAAATACGGTGAGGACATGCCTTAAAATGACACAAACTTCACTCAAAGTTCGCACGGTTCTGAAAACCGATATCCTGGGGTATCCCGTGTTTTGTGACCCGTTCTCCAACCCAACCTACCTCCTAACTTATCACACAGGACAGCTTCCCTCTTTAGGAGCGGTACACATGCCGCATCTTTAACCGCATGTAAAATGCGAGGTAAAGCACTGGATGCTTCTCTTGTGCCTTTTCTGTGCAAGTTTTCAAGAGTGAGATTGCATCTGAGGTTGCTAGGCAACCTTAACAAACACCATATATAGCCTATTTACAAATATTAAAATCCTGAGTGCAGAGCTGATCTTCTTCCTGGCTCCATTTGTGTGTAGGCCTATTCTCTGTGGGACAGATGTGCAGCTCTGGCAGCCCTGCACTAAAATGATCAACGTCTGCTACATATTTATCACTGATATTCAAGGAATAAGGAGAATAGGTCTTTAGGCTGTGATTGATTGGTCCTCATCACATGACGCGTGTTGCTGCGTCCCAAAAGTTGAACTCTGCCTATCTCATTGCGTAGCCCTTGTACCCTGAAAAATAGCCGCTCTGGAACATGTGTGCACCGCGATGCCGTCGCTCTGGCGTTTGAGCTTGCCTGCCACGCGTCTACAGTAAAAATGATGAATTTGAGGCCGCAAAAAATGTGGCATGTGTACCGCCCCTCTTCCCCATTAGCGCTTTCGTAACGTGATCACAGCCCTCCATAATATATGGGTTATGCACAAATTATTGGCTCCTCCTCACGAGGGTTATGTATAAATTTTGGTGCTTACTTTTCATGAGAAAACGTACTAATAGTGCACAAGAACAGCCGGAGTCACGCTACCTCTGTGTGTTGTACTGTGAGCTTTTTTGTGACGTGTTGCGGTAAGCTAGTCCAGCCACGTCTCCACACAATTCATTAGCTCTGAATTTTGCAAAGAGCTTTTTCAGTGCTGCTTTGCCTGTAGCGTGTCGCTTCTTTCCACCGGTCAGATGTCTTGATTTGGTTTCCTGTTCTATCTTTTCACTCTTCGACAGGCTTTCTGATTAAAGGCCAAATATTCATCATGGCGAGATAGCAGCTGACCTCTACTCACTGCGTCCTCTGGCCTCATTTCACACCCTTAACAGACTGCAAGCCCCCTGGACCAAACATGCATACACACACAAATTACTATTATACACACACACACAGCACTGGCTGTGATATCAAGAATGCCTAAGCTGATTATTAAATGCACCTGTCAGCAAATGCGGACACCCACAAGTATTCGCACCCGCCCACACATCCACTACACAGGAGCTGTTTATCCCAACGGGGGCAGAGATGTAGGTCCATGTAGGCCAATGTCAGCGCTAGGAGAAGCAAAATATTTTCATTGCAAGGGTATCTGTTCGTGTCAACAATCTGATAGGGCGCTGGGTAGAGATAGGTGGTTCCCATGAGGCCTGTGGCCTCGGCAGAAACAGGGAAGGGGGGGTAAGGGGAGCTTTTCAGGGTGAGGAGGGGGTTGCAGGATTGGTTGTTCCCAGATATCAGGAACATGGTGAGTGTCAACACCTCCAGAGGGACAGATAGAGTGAGGTCAGGATGTGACGGACGAGTGATAGCCACTGCGATACAAGTGATTCCACACTAAGAAAGTTAAATTATTTCTACTGTGGCTGCTGCGGCACAACATTCATTTTGATGGAATCATTTCCTGACTAATATCTGTTTCCATGAAACAAACACATTTTTGCACTTAGCTATGCAGATACAACCTATCTGCCTCCACTTCAGTACAAATAAGGAAAACAGAATTTTGTTTGTGCTGCTGAAAGTACTGAAAAGTAACATCTTATGTACAAAATAACAGCACATGCTGTCAGTTCTCAAGTAAAAAGTAGAACCAATGAAACTGCTACAGCTATGCTAGAGGCTGATATCTGAAAACCTGGTTAAACACAATAAATCCACATTTATCTGCACAGCTAAGTAACCAGGTAAATCTTTCATTCTTTTCCATTTAGATTTTTTTCCCCATTATTTTATCTCCAAAAATCTTTCCATTTTTTAGCAAGGCTGCAACACTGGAGCATAAAAACATGAAAATGTGTCTTTATGTCACATTAAACATTCCCAATCATCCAACTTCTAACATACACACTAGCTGTGACCATCAGCACTCGAATTTACTGCAAAACACCTGACTCCTGAATGTCTCTGTCTAAGCCTGAAGGGAAGAACGTAAAGAGAGGGACACACAAGAATTTAATGCGACTGCTTCCTGTCTCATCTGCAGGAGAAAGCTGTTGTTTTCCATGAGTACAACCTGAAGAGGCATCTCTCTAAACATGCAGATAAGTATGATATGAGGGAGAGGAATGGGAGAGATAAGTTGATTAGCTTCAGAGGAAATGCAGCTGAAATGTGTTGTTTTAAAAATCTATTCGAGTTCCCTGCTTCAGATGTAACTTAAAAAGAAGACTTCATTACCAATTAGGCAAAGTGTGCAACTGTCCAGGGCCCTTTAGGCTCCGATCACACAGAAAGCAATTTGCACTGCCACTGATGTAAAATGAAAAAAAAAAAAAAGTTTGCTGCGCCTTTTTATTGTTGCCCATCATACCATCACATCCTTACATTAACCTTCCTGTGTAATCAAGCTACCTTTTTTTCTTTATTTATTTGACAGTAATCAGTATCTAGTTCCTAAAATGCTGAGGCAGAGGGTACTTGCTCTAGCTTTGGTTGAGGGTGAGAGGCTGTCAGCAAATGATGGCTGTGTCCAGTTATATTTTAGGATGACTGAGGGGCAGTTTGACAACCTGCTGTCTATCGTCAGGCTGTATAGCTCTGGGTATCCAGCAACCGCTACCACCAGTTGTTCTTCCATTGTTTACCAACTGTTAACTTGTTGTCATGACAATCACAGGAGCTGCCTCTAAAATCATCCAGTTGGAAAAAAGATGACGAAAAAGAGATTACATGGGGTGCTTGTCCGCTCTGAGTTGACGTTTTTTCAACTCAAGAAGTTCAGAGTGCTCTGGCAAAACACCTGGCACCTAGAACATAGAAACATGAGGCGTGTTTGCAACGCAAAAAACCATGAGCAAAAAGCTTCATTCTCTTTAAAAACAATTACAAAAAGCCGCCTCCAGCTGCTAAAACGCAGTCTGTGTCTTAGAAAGGTTGTGTGTCAATTGCTTTGTGATCATTTGAATAATTACTCATAAATAATAATTAAACATTTGTTTGATACTATGCACAAAATCACCACTTTAAAACATGAAATGGTAAGGGTCATAAAGTTGTCCTAAGGTTTTCTTGTCAAAGTTTAGTTTAAACAGCTTCAATACTTCAGTTGATATTGTGCTTACATGGTGCATTTTCTTAAACAAGATTGCGTTTAACCAAATAATCACAAACTATGTGACATACACTACAGGAAACCTGGAGAAAGGTAGACATATTAGGAGATCTTTGGGAGCAAAATGGGTTGGGGGACAGGTATTTTAGGGCTCCAATGGGGCCTACATCTTATTTTTGCCCAGGGCTTCCTATAGCGGGCTTTTAAGCTCTTTGAATGGCACTAAAATTACCCATGCCTTGTGGGTATTATTTCGCCAAACCTAACATTAAGTGAAGCAGAATGGATCTGTAGTTTTACTCTGTTCTGAATAACTGACCTCACGTTAAATTAGATTGCCTGTTTGCCTGTTTTTTAAACATGCTCTAGTTTTTGGTTGTTGCTTTTCTGCACCTCTATGATGCTCCTATGTGTTTTTGCCTTGTCTCTGATTATGTTTTGCTGTGTATTGTTATTTATTTATTATTATTCAGTATCACTATCAAGTTTTTATCCTTCGCTGTTGAATGTTTTTTTCCTCTGCCTTAACTCTTCTGAACTCCCACTCTCGTTAAAGAGGTGAACTCCCCCCTGCCGTCCTTGTACATAAGAATTTGTTCTGAAATGACCTGACTGCCGAAGCGAAGGACAACTGAAATCGTACGAGTGTAAATCTGTGCGTGTGTGTGTTTGTATGAATGAACTCCATCCATCTAAGAGGCATATTGTTTTCATAACACTCTCTACAACACCGTCCCAGCAGTGTGTCAAAGGCAACACATTCTCCAAGCGTCCGTCATGGCTAGATGTGTTTCTGTTGATGATATAACAAACTCATCTCTACTCATCCGCACATGAAGGCAGACACAATGCAAATTGATTGGAACTGCAAATTTATCTTCTCTATCCTATTACTTCTGAAATGTCTTTTAAACACTCTATAGTGCTGTCATAATATTGGTGTTACATGTGTCATAACATGCAGCGGTGTATTATGCCTACGGCTCTTTTTTTTTTTTTAAAGCACAGATTACCCTTGCAATCTTTCCTTCAACATCATTTATGGGTCTGAAAAAACAATAGGTCTTGTTGCAAGCTAAGTCAAGCTTCAAACATTGTGTGTATTTAATAAAATAAAGCACGATAAGAACAGTCAGGTGTCAGATAGTCTAAAAGTGTTAAGAAGGGTTAGGGTTACAGAAACAGCTGTAGTGAGTCATTACATAATCGGAGGATTTGGCATTTGTTTTATTCTTTTTAACCATCAATGCAGCCTTAAATGGTGTCATTCAAAATGGAAGACAATATTTTCTCTATTGTACAAAAGTCAAACTATTAGTCATGAAACTGGATAACTTCGACCTCTCCGTTTACATTTTTGATATAGTCATTTTTCACAGGGTTTTAGTAACTCTTTAAATATTGACCTATCCGAAGCCACAGTGACCTTTAATGTAGGGCGTTTGAAATAATCTTTGAATTAGTTAACTGTTGTACAACAGACAGTAGCAGCAGACCAAGGCTTTACCCTTGAGGAGCATTAGGAGAACAGTGGGTTCCTCTCTGACCTGACAATCTCAGTCACAGTGCTGCTGCACCAGGACACACCGACAGAGCCGACGATGGCCTTCGCTGAGGAATGTTGTGCCTTAACTCCTGAGCAACAGCATCTTGGGAAAATATTTGTGACTTTAAAAATAGTTTTACGGACATAACAAAAATGGAAGCAAAGGATAAAATCTAGAGTTTGATACGCAAGTTGTAAGCAACATGATTAGGAACAGATTAATATAAATTCATTGTAAAAATGGTCAAAGTGCGCATCTTTCTGTGGCCACAAATGACAGTTACAGGAAAATAGGAAATAAATAAACCTAGCTTGAGAGTAGCATAAGTATAGTGGCCGTTTCAACATACAAAAGTTCCTTGGCCACTTGGTTTTGACTTGTGTTCATGGTCCTTTTCTGAAGATCCACAGTACTCAAATGTGGCAGAGAAAAGTGGAGTGAGGTTTATTGAGAATGCAAAAAAGAAAATAAAAGGCAGGCCAAGTCCTTCCAAAATTACATCTCGTACGGTCTACTACTGATTCGATGTCCTATTTCTTTACATTCTCACCGTATTACATGTTATTATACACTTTAACATGGCATAACATAAGTCAAAAACTTCAATACGATCCAAACCAACACAAACTTCATGTCGTCTTTTACGCACGACGTTGTCTACAATCTTCTTTTGTCATGGGCACTAAACTGCCTTACGGTGCCATACCTGGCATACATAACTTGATACAGAAACTGTTGTGTAAACTTAAATATCACCAGAACCTATGATATGTTATACCAACACAGACGACTTTACCAAATATAAATATGTGCTTGAGTGGCTCTTAATATGAGTAAAGAGGCGTCATTAAAGCTGCTCTCATCAACATTTAAATATTAACAACAGTGAAAATTACTGCGAAATGTAAAAAGAGCCATTGAGAGTTAGCTCTACAGGGCTCTTTAGCATCTTTTAGCATATTGTTTTGTTTTTTACAACCCACAACCTTGAAAAAAGTTTGAATAAACCAACATAAGCTACCTGTCCAGCGCTAAACAGCAGACAAGCAACGTTAGCAACTAGCTGGGGGAAAGTAATGGAGCAGCAAAGAACCAGGTATTTTGCTCAAGGCCCAGACACACCAAACCAACATCAAAGAACAAGTGGTGACAAAGGCCGACTGTTGCGTCACCTCACGTCAGCTGTGTCTCGGCCAAAAAGTAGCACTGAACACAACGCAAAGACTATAGTCAGTAGCCAACCAGCATGTTGTTTCTGGCCTGCATGAGAGGAAATAACTCTCATATCAGCAGGCGGCAGTAACCTCGTCTGTATTCATCATTAAACAAGGGAAACCGGATGTCCGACAGGAAGGATTCAAGATGCTAGTTAGCCAGTTAGCAGTTTGCACATTAACAGAACCCAGTGTTGAAGGGAAGAATCATATTTACCATGTACCTGAAAGTATTAACATTCTGCTAAAGGGCTCAATGGCTAAAAAAAGTCTTACCTCGCATAACAAGTTTGTTTCAATTTCATGCCCTCTTCACTTTAGTCGTTTGTATGCTTTCCTTACTTCCATTTCACTTCTTGTACATTCAGCTGAACTGCCAATCAGAGGGACTTCAGTCACCGTCGGGGTCCGCAATCTCAGACGCTAATTCAAGATGCTGAAATGGCCGCCAAAAAAAGGAAACAAGGTTCAACCAGTGCCAATGGTGTGGAACAAACAGCAAGACCTATGGCAACAGACACTCAACAACGGCCAGACACTGACCAGCAGCTAACCATTGGTTTGGAGTGTCACGGCCTTAAGGAGTTAGTGAAAGGGATTAAAAGAAGAGTGAATGTTGTACTTATTTATAAGGTGGCCAGAAACATAACCTTGAATGAATGCTAACGTTGCTCTATGTCTGCTGGATGTGTCAATGATCAGCTGTTTGCCAACACATTCATCAAATCACCTTCAGAAGTAATAATACAAAAACTTATTTATTAATCAATACCCCTTGTCAGTTACTCAGCAGTATTTGATAATGGAGCAAGGGTGCACTGAATTGTTTGTAAGTACAGTTTTCATTTGTAAGTAGCAGAATATGTTTGCTTTTTCTGGGGGAGACTGTATCAATTTAAAGCAGGTTGTGTCAGCAGCGAATTCCCTGTAACTGGATAGTGCAGCAACACTCGTACATCAAGTGCTACCTACACATGCTAGTTATAAATGACTGTGACATTGTACGTATTTAATGAACCTAAATGGCCTAAGGCAGCTGCAAAGGCAGACTGATGTCTGAGTGCCACAGAAAGGTTTAGAGTCGACCACATTTTTCCTCTGAAGGTTTTCTAAGTTTGATGAATAGGACTTCAGACAGACGTTCCGTGTCACTGAGGCTTTTGTACACCCAAACAGCAAAGTCCTACTACTCAAACGCCCAGCTTCCTTCCCCAGAAATTCTTTGATAGAGTCACAGTGCTAATGTGAATGTGTGCCTGCCTGTCCATAAGCCCAAAGTACACACTTTCATGAGTATGTGTGTTGGAAAAATCCATGTTTTGTAAGAACTGAAAACCAGATAGGTTGATTTGTTGTGATTTGTTAATGTGAGAAGATGTTTGTGTACAGCGTGTCCACTAACATCTCAAATTTGCAACTGCATGGATATTTTTTGTGGTTGTAACCTTTTTCCTCCATTTTTTTTTTCATGACACCCTGAACTGGAATATAGAGAAGGGGGTGTATCAAGGGGAAGAAAAAAAGAGATTGACAAAGAGGAAAAGAAAGGAAGGGTAAAGGAGAGGTTAGCTGGGAGGCAGACATAGGAAGGAGGAAGTTCATCCACCTGTGTCTGATTTACAGCAGTCGGATATAATCTCCCTGACCAGAGAGAGATACAACTCTTTTTTCAGATCGATATGCTCAAACAGGACTACATAGGATGAGGCCTGTTCTTGATATCCGACTACAGATATGAGACAAAGGAGGTAATAGCGTCACAGTATAAGAAACGTATGGCTGCACCATTTAGAGATCAAAGAGGTGAGAATTCAGATGTTCCAGATTTGTTTTGTTTATTTAAAAGATAAAATATATTGCTGGATAATTTGGGTGTAGACAAATTGTACAGTAATCAAAAATGTCAACATGCGTAAGGCCCGAAATTAAAATTTAGTTTAAATCCAGTGTGAACTTTCAAGAAAGAGAGTTCAAGAATAGAGAGGTCAAAGGTCAGGTTCAGATACAGACTAGTACCCTGGGAGTTGATAGATTTCCATTTCTTGCTCATGGACTCCTCAACATGGCAGAGCTGGGTTACACGGCATTTGGTCCTATTTCACCTTTCACCATGCTGCTGCTTGAATATAATGGGCAAGAATATAATGGTATAAGATCTAGTGTCTTTTTTGGGGGGGTGAAAGCTCTTCCGGTTATTCGTTGTTCCTTTTTTGTGTGCCAGAAATGGCACATTTTTGTCCTCATGCACTGTTTGTACATATACATATAAAAGTAATGCACCACAATTATATATTAAACCCATGTAATCAGAGAGGCTGCGATTGCATGACCAGTGCGAAGACCGTAAATCTGTGTAGGGTGGCAGGTCGAGATGATAGATGGGTCAAACATAGGACTTTAACCCAGGAGATCTGTGTTCTGAACTGTGTAAAACCAAGTAAACTCTGAGTTAATTTAAGGTCTGTTGTCACCACGTTTCTTTTCCTAAACCTAGCCTGCATAACTTCTTGCCTAACCTTTACCTCCGTAACTTTATGTTAAGTACGTGACGTCATTCGTGGGGTGCTAAATCTTTAGATATCACAAAAACTGTTGTATGTGGACATGTTGCTATGAGATGATGCAGAAGATGCAATGGCCAGATGTATCTTTGTCCCTCTATCAGACATATCCTGCACTTTTTCCTCCTGGAAAATATGAGGTCAGGTGCTGGGTGTTACTCTTGAGCCAGCTTTCAAGGGCACAGAGACAGGCTGGCCTGATGTTGCTAAGTGACCATATCATAACCTGCATGCCAGAAGTCCTGAGTCCACAGCTAATCTTCTTCCTCCTGTTGTGTATATTTAAATATTTCCAAAGCTCTGGCTAGCTCTGCACCATAATGACCAACCTCTGCATATTTACCTTAGACCGATATTTACGGAAGAGATGAAAGATATCTGCCAGCTCTGATTGGTTGTTCCTCGTCACACAAAATGTGATGCTGTGTTCCAAAAACTTAACATAACTGGCAAAGTAATTAAGAGATCTGTGTGGTGCTGGGCAGGTGGTGCACAGTGAAGTTTTTTTTGTGTGAGAACAACAGCCTGCTGCATTTAAGAAACAAGGCTGATGAGAGCTGTGAGACTGAACCAAAATAGTTACATTTTGCTCAGCAAGAAAGAACACTCCGTAGAGCTAAGTGAAACTGCAGATGATGATAAAACTCTGTTGTCACGACAGTGGCCACTTTTGCATTGTACATTGTATATAATTTAACCCACTGTTATTATAAAAAATATTGATGAGTGCAGCTTTAAAACGTGTCAAGACCCGAAGACACAAATTCATATTTCACTACGCACAGGTACAGCCTATTATCTGTAAATCTGTAAAATTATCAACGAGAGGAGACACAAGGGCAACCTGTGACAAAGTCATTTTTAAATGTCAGCACATTAGCCAATGATAGATGGCAACATGGTCGTATTATCAAGTTTTCTACTTGTCCTTCATTTCTTTTGCAAGACTCATTAGTGAATTATTTGACGATTATGGTTTCAAGATTAATCTGTAGGATGCGCTAGGATGCATTATCAGTGATGTTCCTGGGGTCATAAGGGGTTTCGGGTCTTTCAATATCAGACCCCCCTCACCCAGGTGACCCACCCGAGGTTGATCAAGTCTCAAACTTCACCCCAGAAGCAGCAATCCATGGGCTCACTCTCTTAATCCAAAGCCGACGAGTGGCTTTCTCTGCTGCTTCAGTAATGGCCCTCCATATTGCAGCTCCAGCTACTCCAAGCCCTGCCAGAGCTTTACAGATTGAGTGCCAAGCAAATCCCCGGCAGTACACTTCAATTGGCTCGCAGAGAGAGTACCAGCCTCGGCTTCCTCACTGCTCCACCATTATTCATGCATGATCAGATCTTGTATCCATCTTCATTAATGACCATTTTGGCATCACTACATTTTTTTAAGTCCTCTTTTATCTTTGCAGATGGCTTCATTGTTTTTGACAAATTCCACTACTGAAATGTGACCCTTGCAGGTCTTCAACGGTGGCTAATTTCATCCTGAGGGATGTCATGTCGCAGATTGCTTCATTAGCTGCTGCTTTGGTAAATCAGATACTAAATTTATCATAGGACACTGTGAGCACAAATTGCTTGAAGTTCTCATTGCAAATTTGCTGTGTTTAGTCATGAATACAAGAGCAGTACACACAGTCATTGGCGTATAATTGTCACATATTAATACTTTCATGATTAGATTTTAGTTCTTGCCAACAAATGGAAAATCCTTCTCTAGTTGTACTTCCAAAGGCCTCCTAACTCAAGCAGCCACACTCCATCTCCAGCAGCTATCTCTATGCACGGAAGAGCTAATCAGCAATTAGTGATTAGCTATGTCGTGCCACCATCGTAACCCCACCACAGTGACATTTCCTGGCAGCGGGGGATGTGCTGACTGACACCCTCCGGTTCTTTCACTGTTGCATATCCCTCTCAAAGAATCTGATGAAGCAAATATGGCCACCTATTACGTCCTCCACACAGCCTCCTCTTCCCTCGCTCTTTTCTCTAATCATGGGCAAAAACACAGCCCTCAGCTCTCGGAACAAAGGGCGGTGTTTGTTTTTTTGCGGGCCTTTTACTCCAGGCGTGTTCCTCCGTGTGCGCGTGCTGGCCTTTGATGTATAACACACCAACGTTTGCCTCCGCCACCCTGCCTACTAAACTATCTGGGCCTTCGACAAAAGCGTGCAGAGAGGAGGGAAGAAGGGAGGAATACAAAGGAGAGGAGATGTGTTTTCTTTCCTTTTCAATCACTAATAAACTATTTACAATTGTGCGTCTCAGCCAGGAGGCTTTCATTTAGCTCGGCTCAGATCTGAGCTAATCAGCTGACGTGACAATGAACTTTTCAACTGAAGCACACAGAGCAGATCTGATGTGGGCTGTTACTAAATATAGCTCAAACTAGCTAGACTTGTAATGACGATCATGTTTTTTCCTTTTTGCCTGGCCCTGCTGTTTATCACAAGCAAACTGTACTCTCTGAAGCTTTCTTAAAACTTGTTTGACCCCCATTTCAGGATGTCTCTACTGAATACCTCTTTTCTTGTGTTTTATTTGTCTAGACAGACTCTGAGTCACAGAAAAGCACATAATTCGAGGCAGAAAATACAAACTTAGTTAAGGCAAACGATGCTAGGACTCGCTCATGCTGATGGTCAGATAGGAGGGAGTCCCCTCGTAGAGACGAACTGACAGATGATAAAGAGACAGAAGCTGATAAGGTGGTGTGACATGATGAGTTCCCCCAAACACACACATCCACATACACACACTTCTTCAACGTCTGCTGGATGTCACACTTGAGCTCACCTGGAGAATGCCTGCGTTTCATGTGTGTGTGTCTGCGCGCTAAGCGAAGAAGGTGTGAAAAGTCTGACTTCTAATTCACCTCCCTCTGCATAGGGGTTAATTCTTCCTTTCCATCCGGCTTACTTAGGATTTAAGAGAAGGGGGGGGGGGGTCTGAGGTGGCAACAGATGCATAAATGTACCTGTGTGTTATTGGAAGAAGGACCTTTCTCACACTAAAATGTCTCACTGAAGCCCTGGCTGTCACACACCCGCAGCCTAAAATCTGGTAATTGTTTAATCATTTTGAGAACGACCCATACTTCCTAATCTGAACACATATTGCTAATATAAAGATTACAGTCTCTCCTCTCAGCTTGCTAAGCTCTGTGTTTTTGCAGTCTCTTAAACAGGCGGGAGCTGTTTGGAGTTACACATCTTGAAAACAAACAAAACAGACTGTTATCAGGCTGGGATCAGTCAGTTAGACAGTCAGCTAAAGCTCTCTGTGGAGCTGTTTATTCTCTGCAGCGGTCCACAAGGGGGCAACGTTTGTAGGCCACATGTGTGACATCATTATGAGCTGTGCCCTAAATCCATGCTACAGACTAAGTCTAGCAGCTGTAGGGCTTGAAAAGACAAAATGAAGTGGACTCAAAACAGTCAAAAAAAAAAAAAAAGATACTGTTAAATCTAAATAAATAAAATATATTTGCTTGACATCCATAAGTGCATATAAGATCATTTTCTATTAGTTAGTTTTTATATTAACTGCAGAATCAGTTTACTTTCAGTGTCACTGTTCTGTGAAATCCATGTATCTTATGTATCCCAAAAACCTTTCATGAACTATGACTGTGATATTGCAATTTCACATAGAACTAGCACATTTGGCGCTCTAGGCAAGCTTCCTGTAGCACCCCCTCACAAACTCCCACCCCCCCTAAAAAATTATTATTATATTGCATAATTATAGTATGTATTACAAACAAAAACAGGAGCTAATTAGAAATTAACACAAATAACAAACCTAACTAACAAACAACTGTGATAAATATTTAATAACAAAAAATACAATATTTAAAAAAATATTTTATTTCATTTATTCATTTAATTTATTTTTATTTCTATTTTATTTATTTAGTTAGTTAGTTAATTATTTAGTTATTTATTTGGTTCTCCTTGGAAGGCTTTTGCCTTTTTATTTTCTCTTACTGTAATGCTTTCCACGCACACCCCACTCAACCATTCCCATCAACCCTGTAGCATTGGCTCTAAGGGTCCAGATCCAGGATCCAGATGGGGGTGGTGCCCTCGGCGGCCACATATATATATCGCCTGTAGTAAGATCCACCACTGGACTTTTAAATCTGATTTATATCTTTGACCCATAAAGAAACATTTAATCTTTCAGTTTTTTGACAATATTACTTTTTTTAAAAAGCTTACTTGAGGGGACACTGGAACTTGTCCCACAACTGACACAAGATTTGGACAATAAAATTCAGATTGCAGTGGTTACACATCTCATCATTCTTAAGTATCATTTCTTTGGGCAAAACGATTTCTACGGCCACAGGCAAAGTGTACTCAAACACAAAAATGACAAAATCTTAAACCATGCTATATAAGTTCCTTCAGTTATATCAAATATCACAACAAACATCAGTGAAGGAAGTGAATCCACAATATAAATCTCAACAAATAAAACTGTCAATTTACAAGAGTATCGAAATGTTACACAGCTTTGGTGATGGTTTACCTGACGCTATAAAGACTCTCTCTGAGCAAACTCACCAAACAACACAGGAAGATAAGACAAGGAAAGGAAAGGGTGAAGAATACAAATTCTGGAGCTCTCTCTTCTTGGATATTTACCGCATAATGCCTCCGTAGCCTCCTTAAAGATGCTTTATCGTTACACTTGATAAGCCGCCTTCACTCCTCAAACTCCCTCCATGTCCACTCGCAGGTAGCCAGTCCTGGTAATACCATACATGCCCTGCAAAGGCTCATAATTGCCAAGTGCTATTAGATGGCCAAATGGGATTATTTCTTCAAAAGAAACATTAGCTGCTTTTAGGAAGGAGTGTGAGGGATTGGGGCTTGCTGCTCCCCCTAATCTGGCAGGAGACCCCCACAGTCACACTCCACCTGGCTCCCATTACCCCTCCACAAATCCCTAATCCCTCCGTTTGTTTTCCCGGATGAGACCAAGAAGAATGGAGGAGAGAGAAAGCGGAGGAGGAAAGGGAAGGCAGGAGTTGGGGTCATGGGTGATGGTGATAACAGTGATTTGACAGTTATTTGCCATAGCTGATTAACAGCTGCTTAATCTTTGTGCTAATAAAACATAAATTCTGCTCCCATTTATATTTAGAGCGAAGAAATGTGTGTGTGTTTCTCTCTCCCTGTGTGTGTGTGTGTGTGTGTGTGGCTGGCCTCAGCGGCCTCCTCTCTTTAATAAAAGTATTGTTTGTGTTTCTCCTGATTGGGAACACATTGGGCCCGGGTCGGGCCCTGCCGGGGCTGGGGTCCGGGGTCTGGGGCAGACCGGGGGTCCTGTTCTCCGGGGGTCTCTCCTCTGGTCCTTCCTCTTCTCTCCTCAGAAGTCCCGTCTGCTCGGGGGGCCACGAGGGGCGGCGGGGTCGCCCCTGAGAAGTGTCCCGCCGCGGGATGACCCCGCGCTGCCTCTATCAGTGGGTAACCTTAGTTCTCTCCTAACGGACCCCCTCCCCTTCCCGCAGGGATGTAATACACACACACACGCACACACACACAAGCTAGTCACCAAACAGCCACACAGGGTGATGAAATACACGTGCGCACACAAAATTCACATACCCAGCCATTGTTCTCTTTGTACCAGACTGTGAAATACACACACACATTCACACCCATCTGCTTGCCCGGTCTCTTAGATGACTTGCACACACACAGACACGCACACATGCATTACCAAAGAGACCATCATGCAGGTCGAGCCCAGCTCTGCCTGTGTGGCTTCAGCTTTGTTGTCTTGACGACACCCTGTGTTTGAGATCTCCACATCTGATAGTGTTAACATGATCAAATTCAAGCTGTTAGAGCCATGTAGCTGATTGAGCGACAAAAAGAGAAAGTGAGATTGAAAAGAAAAAAGTGGAAATAAGAAATCAGACATGGCCAAAGCAATCAAAATGAAGCGGTCTGATCGCAAACGAGGAAACATAGGATGAGAAAATGATAAGGAATTGAAGTCAGAGATGAAGAAAGAAATCGTGGCCCACCACACCTCCACGCAGCATGAATAACGAACACATGGACTCTATATTAGCTCATGGAGTTAACAGGCAGCAGCGGCGCTCTGACATGAGCTCATGTGTTTGGACAGATCTGCTGAAGGTTTAAGACCAGTACCGAAGCCTTATCTGATCCAGAGATAAAGTCTCTCACTAAGAATGAGAGGAAAACACACACAGAGGCAGCCAGTGTGAATGAGTGGTCAGAGGAGGGAGAGAAATGTGGCTCATGTATGACGGAGAGGGAGAGAAAGAGGAAGAAAAAGAGCGGGCCTGGCCCTGGATAGAGACTCAAAGAGCATAAGTGTGTCCTGGGAGACCCCCGGCCACAGAGTCTACACTGGGTGTGTATTGGTGATGATGTCAGTGTGAAATACAAAAGTGCGGACAGATATGAGAACAAAAGTCACCATGGACCTCAGCATGTGTGTGTATACTGTATGTGTGTGCATATGTTATTTTAAATCTCCAAATTTTATGAATGAATGTGACATCTGTATGTGTGTGTGGTGCTTATTACACACATGGGTGCATGCACATCACACATTAAACTGTAAAATCTTACTTCTCTAATGAAAAGCATCGGATCATGTTATTAGGGTAAAATAACCTGACTTGTTTCCAATGTATTTTGCCTTTTAGTAGTTAATCTTTATAAACATGTACAGTGCTGCACCTCGGACATAAGTTGCCCTGGGCAAGCCTCCACGTTCAGTGCTTATACTCACACGGAAACTTAAAGCTCTTTCAGCACATCCATTTTAATCAATAATTATGCTTGTTTCACTTTTATTTCTAATTATTTCCAGTGTTTTAGTTGCAAATTTCCAGTCCAACACCAGTAAGCACTTGTACTCAAACTGAAACTTCAGCTCCTTTCACTGGCTGTATCATCTGTACACTGCCACTTCAGCTTCTTTCGGTATTTTATTGATTTCAACTGCAAATTGTCAGCTGCAAGCACACTTTTTTTTTTCCTTTGGAAGATTTTGCCTTTTCTAGTCTGGTATGTTGTTCATGCCCTTTCACCTCATCTGTGGCAGTTTCTAGAAGTTTTTGGAAGTCAGTATTTAAAGCAGATTATGATTATGATACTAATATCAAGAGAATTAAAAAAATTTACACTGTTTTGTCAACTTGTCTTTTTAAAAAACAAACTCAGAATAACATTGAATTATGTGTCTATTGCCCTGCAGCTTTTGGTGGTGGTTGCAGATTGTCCAGGCAGAAAAGGCAAAAAAGAATAATACAAATACAGTGGCTCAACTACTTGCCTTTTTTTTAAACCATCTCACATCAATTACATTTGACTTTTTGCACATCTGCATTGC
>JAPZEB010000024.1:6403362-6417014 GCA_029783705.1 Chaetodon striatus
GAGATTTTTAATGCCAAGAGGGTTTTCTGGTTGAATAAAGGTTAAATAAATAAAATACAATGAAAATTTAGTGGCAAAAATTTCTGTAATATTTCTGGTATTATGGGCTGCCACCATTATTTTCTTTATCAGTCAGTCAAATGATAACTTTTCTGATAAATTGATAAAATCTTTCCTGTATAAAATGTCACAAGTGGTGAAAAAACCCAATGATGGCATCTAAAAATCCCCTGTTTTATTTCACCACTAATCCAAAAATGTTCAATTTTCAATCAAATATGAACAAAAAGCAGTAAATCCTCACAACTGAAACATTTATATCAATTTAGCTTGAAAAAGACAATTCATGGGTTATCAAAATGTGTAACAGGTAAGTTTCTTTTGATCAACTAAAGGTTTAAACTAATAATTTCAGATGCAGCTGTTATTACTACACTGAGGAGGAACACAAAGGTTAATGTTTAAACGTGTTTCATGAGTTTAACCTTGAATTGCCGTCATTTATACAAGTAATATCAAGTGAAATATTAAAACAAAGACAGCGTACACATTAACAGTAGTCATCATTCTAAAATATTTTGTTCTGGTGAAGCACAAAGTTAATACATGAACAATAAATTCAGCTTGATGCTCTAATAGTAATAATAGTAGGCTCCCAGATTTGTATTCGACATTAATTGCAGGGAATTCTTTTTACCACTTCAGACTGTATCTGTAAGACTTTTCTAAGGGGATTCAACACCTTGCAGATGTGACTCAGACTGTCTTAAAGGTGTGATTGATGTTTTATTTTTACCGTGATGCCTTTTGCTTCCACTCTAAATGAAAAATAGCGTGTCTTTACATGGCTTTTCAACCACTCCAGGCTTCAGTGAATATGTCAATATCAGTGGTTGTTACACAGAATTGTTGTAGTTTGTTTGCTTGTTAGAGCTGAAAAACATGACTAAAATGGAAAAGGTGAATCACACACTGTTGTTTCCATGCATGGTGTTCAAATTATGTGGCTCTGATACATGTGCTTGTTGTTTCTGAGCAGACTGTTTTTAGTTTTCAGTCTTTCCAGAGTATAAAAAGTGCCTGCCAGATGAGTATTCCTGTAGAGGCAAGCATTATATGCTTTCTCAGTGATTTCTAAAATTATCTCCGCAGTGACCTTGAGTGGAAGGGAAATGATTAGGTATCAGAAAAAAGAGGCAGAGGGAATAGATTGTAAGAAAAGAGGGATGGGGTCAGAGGGGGCACTCTGCGCACTGTACTTTCTGTTGTCTTATCTCGAATGATGGGGCAGCTGGAGCCTCTGAGTGTGTGGGAGCTTACATCAGGTGATGCAGACTTGTGTGTTCAGTGCATATCTCTCACATATAGAGAACAACCTGTCTTTTCTGTTTCCATTGTCTGTGTTAAATCATTCACTTTTCACCATTTCCCATTTATTTGTTATCTGAAAAGTGCCTTAAACAGTCTCGGCTTCTTCTCAGGTTCATTATGAACACACACACATTCAGTATTTTTCAGCCAGGACCTTATTTTCCCATGTTTTGTGTCTAAGTGACTAATGGGACAACAATTTTTTTAATTGGTCCAGTATTGAGCAAGAGCGCTGCAGCTGGCAGCAACAATACAGGCTGCAGTGCAACCATTTTGGGCATGTTCGTCAATTTACGTGCAATTAAAATGCTTGTTTTGCCACTGACAGGCTTAAATGATTATTTTAAGTGTCTAAGAACATTAAGGAAAGGATCCCATCAAAGAAAAAGCTTTTTGATAAAGAGTAAGATCCTTTTTGTTTTTCCAGAAACAGCCCTAACCAGACTCCATTCAAATAAATGGTAATTTTAGCCAGTATCAAGCCAATGTATTGTCACATCTAACTGGGTGATTAAGGGTTAATTTTAACCAAAACCAGAGTTGGTGAGTGCTGGAACAGTGGAAAGATGAACCAGGACAGTTTTTGTGAGTTTTAGTTTGTTTATCGACTTTGAATGAAGTGTGATATACAAGGCTCAAATTGCTGTTTATTTAAATGAAGCCTGGTGTGTTTGGCAATGGTGATTTTGGGGCTAAACAAAAAAAGATCTTACTCCTTAATAAAAAGGTCTATCTCTGTAGGGATCCTTTCATTAAGTTGTCAGACACTTTAAATAACAACCTGAGCCTGTCAGTGGCAAAAACAAACACTTTTAGTGGACGTAAATTAATGCTGCAAACATGCCCTGAATGGTGTCATTGCAGCCTGTTTTGCAGCCGTCGGCAGAGTTCTTGTTCAGCACTGTATCAATTTCAAAAATTGTTGCACCTATTAGTCACTTAGACACAAAAACATGGGAGTATGAGGTCCAGGTTAAAGAAATACTGAACATTTTGTGGTTTCCCTCCCTCCCCTAACAGTTTATTTTGTCCTCTCATTCATCAGATGCAGTGTCCCAGTCGCTATCCAGACACCCCCAGCAAGGAGCAGAGGCACAGGAAATAAGAGACTTTAGGCAACAGCAGGTAAAACCTGTGTGTGTGTGAGCATGCTGTATCTTGTAATTATCTTGACCTACTTTACCTGTGCTGTTGCTGGTGCGTGTGTATCTGTGTTTGTGCTTCTGTGTGTAAGTGGGAGAGGAGGAATGGAGCGCTGACTTAGCTGGAATCTGGGAGAGTAGGCCTCGTCCTGACAGGCGGGGAATGTGTGGAAGTCAGCCAGCATGCTTTTTTTTTTCATGTCAAACCACCTCAGTACACTCTCACTGCATCGATTTGATGTGTTATATCCTCCTAACTGGCCAAATCACTGTGGAACTTGTCTGGACAGTATAACATAATGGGTCGTATTATTTATCTCTTGTCATTACAGCTAGGCGTTGTATGAAAATTATCTGCATCTTTGCGCCTCCTTATGTTTTTTGTAGCTCGTTTGGCTCTGGTCAGCATGTGTAAAGCTTTAAGTGCTTCATCTGATTTGAGTTATGGCTTCGCCTGGCAGTCATTTCCTTCTTGCACCTCGCGCCATGTTTAGACAGACTGTGAGGTGTTTATGAAACAGTATGTCCTTCGTACAGGAAGTAATGTGCAGTACTACTGTTTGTGTACATACATACAAGCATAAATAAGAGCTCCTCTCCCTTACTGTAGTTGCCCAGTGAGCTGATAAACAGGCCTCTTTTTTTAGAGCAGATGTAGTGATTGGATGAATCCCAATGTAAAATTAACCATTAAAGTACTTAACTGTGGTGATCTCAGTACTACTTACCCAGTTTTTGCTCCAACCCTGTTTGACACAAGTAGAGTGCGTGAGTCTGCTGCTTTTTGAAGTGTAGAACAGTTTGTTCATTACAGCCTTTTTTCTTCTGTCGTCACTCACAACATGCTCACCTGCCTCTTTGCCTCCTTAGGCAACCTAGAGCTGAAATAATTAGTCAATAAATAGGTAAATAGAATAAATTTGGAAATTAGTTTAAATAATGTATGAGTTAAAAGAAGAAATGTGAGAAAGGGGTAGGGACATATGCATTTTATTTCTACCTACTCCTGGTTTGAAATAAAGTCATTCATACATTAATAAACTGATAAGTTAATTGGCAGAATTTTTGAAGTCATTTTTTTAAGCAAAAATACCAACCGCTGTTTTTTTTTTTTTATTTATTGTAAACTGAATATCTTTTGAGATTATGGGTCAGATTAAACAAGCAAATTGAGTTTTGGTAAACTATGATGTCAATTTTTCTGTTCTTATTTTTAACTAAGGTCTAAACCAAAGTTTGCATGTTAGTTACATTGTGTACATTATGCGAGCGCTCTAAAAACTATACATGGCATCCTTATGTCTTGGCCTCATCACCTTCGGGAGCTGCGTCTCCCTATACTTGACTTTGATTGGCTTGTATATGGGCTCTCCTGTTCTTTCGTATCACCTCCCATTGAAAACAACTGAAATTGTCAGAGCTTTTTCCAACTGACCCTTTTTAAAGTCATCTCCTCCTCTCCCTATGTGCTACCACAGCTCATTTTGTTAAGTTGTCCATGGACAAACTGAAACCTACAGTGTCCATTTACTACCACTTGACAACTTAACTGCGAATTTCTCCTCTGCCCTGACTGCTAACACTTGTCGGAGGTGCTGAACTATTCTTTATCACTTGACAATAGCCTGACAAAACTTCCTTTGCACATAAAGAAGGGTGCTCAAGGTGCGAAAAGTGATTAAAAACAGCAGCAGACGTTTCAGACCTTGACTATCATCAGAGCTACAACACAATGATCAAGGACTGAAACATTTCCTGCTGTTTTTAATCACTTTTTATTATTTTTTGCACTTTAAGCACCCTTCTTTTTGTGCATGGATGCTCCAAATAAATTGACTTTTTTTCTGCATTGATCTCAGCCTGTGAATCTTTTGTTGTGGCTGTTAAGCCCAGTTGCACTAGTGTGCGGTTATCTCCTCTGCTGTCCTTTCTCGGTTGTCTATTGTGGCGACGCACCCAAGATAAACTTTTTTGTTGCCCTAAGTAGGTGCAGTTTCACAGCAGCCCTAAGACTTCATACCAGAAACACTGAACTTCAGTTTGATCTGTCAAGAGACCACCACAAGACCATGGTTTGGTTGTTTGGTACAGATTTCACACTACTAATTTTGGTTCAGATCAAACTGGAAAGCCCAAAAGTCCTGACCACATGAGGTAGGAGTGAAAAGGCCCTCACACTTTCATTTTAATAATCAACAGATTTACCAAAAGTAAAAACAATCTTTCCTGACTGAGGGCCAGCATACGGAAGCATAGACGCAAAGAGAACAGACTCTGATTTGCAGATATTTTTACTTCCTGCTGTTCTTCACCACTATGGCATGTGTGCCAGCTGCGGGAACTTGCAGAGTAAACACTGTCTCAACTTCCTCCTCCTCCTCCTCTCAGCTGTAATGCTTTATAAATGTGGCAGTGCAGGTGCAGCTTTGACATCTGTCAACTTAAAAAAAACACATTTCCTGCTGTCAGTCAGTGCCAGTGGCCGATAACCACCAATAATCAGTACAGAGGCCTCCCACCTGCGCTCTCTGTTTGACTTCCTCCTTCCTTCACTCCCACTCAAATGTGGAAAAATGGCTTGATCCAATTACTCGCCCAATGTTCTGTCTCCGGTGATCTTCCCACCGTCACCGCCGTATTATCACCACAGAGCAGAAGGAGTCTTAATGGTGCTGCAAGATCATCGCATAGCTTCTATTAAGGCAATTGAGGAATGTCTGCGCTGACCTCTTGAGTGTTCTTGCTTGCTATTAGTATTAACATTTAGCAGTGTGTTGAAACACTTTGACTCACACAATCCTAGGAAGCCCTGCCCTTGGGCTCATTCTTAGGAGTGTGTTTGGGTGGCATTATCCTTATGGCACTGACCTTGCTACCAGAGGAATTACAGAGATTGGGTATAATTAGACTAGCATTTGTTTTCAGCAACACAATAGAGCATGCACTGCTACAGTTAACTCATAATAGATGGAGAGTAAAGAAAGACAGTTTACTAGCATGCTACATTATATTGCTACATTTTATTTTCTCTTCGCTGTAACAAGAGAAGTATTTGTGTATTCGTCATTGATTCCTCTGGATGACATTTGCTTGTGAATGTGATATTAACAGTTAAACAGAAAGGGACGCTGTGGCAGGGCAGTGTGTGTGTGTGTGTCGAGTCGAGCAGCCCAGACAGATGGATGGATGTATAAACTGGAGAGGCGGACATCAGCGTGTCATTTACCGCAGCTAAGTGTTCCCAGCAACCCCGGCACCTCTATAGCGAGATGACAGCCGGAGCCAAGAAATGTCCCCCATTTCCAGGCTTGTGTGTGTGTCATTCAGTGCCAATGTGTGGCCCTTTGTTTATGAGGGAGATAAATGGCGGTTTGGCAAGATGCTGGGAGACCAATACTGAAAAATCAGCAGTGTGTGTGGGAGCCATCCCCGCTACATTCAAGACAGCTCAGTGTTATTTTTGTCCGTTTCTTTCACGATGTAGTCAGCAGCTGCGGCCCTGTGAAGGCTGTGTGGCTGTGTGCGACAAGATGGGATTTTCTTCAAATCAATTCCTGCTTTTGAAGAATCCCTTTGAAGTGAGCTGTGCTTCTGGCAGTGACCTTAAACAACCTCTCAATCAGCTCTGTTGTTCTTTTGCTGAACTTGTTGTAAACACTGCCCTTTTAGATTCCTCTGTTGTTGATGGAAATCATGATGCTGCCTATTTGCAGAATAGCAGCAATGCTAAAGTTAGTCGTCTCAGTTTTGTTGGGGGAGGTGGGGGGGTGGAGGGGCAGACTGAGATCAAGAAAACTCTTGGATTAGGAATGGACACGAGTACTCAAGTACTTTGGAAGTCAGTATTCATTGAATGTACATAATGAGAACTTCTTTTGGGGGCCTGTGGGTGTATAATGATCAGCCACAACATTAAAACCACCCACAAGTGACATCAATAGCATTGATCATCCCATTGTTTGTCTGGGAAACCTTGGGTCCTGGTATTTTTGTGGATTCTGCTTGACATGCACCACCCACTCAAATACTCTGTCACTGCACTCTGTGGTGGCAGTGCCCCCCCTCCAGCAGGACAATGCACCATGCCACACTGAGCAAACTACTCAGGAGTAGCCCAAGGAACATGACATAGAGCTAAGGGTGTTGACCTGGCCTCCGAATTCCTCAGATCCCACTCTGGTTGAGCATCTGTGGGACATGCCATTACCCTAGAGCCAAGTGCGATTTGGCTCTGACCTGTGAATGCGTGGACACAGGACTTATGGGTGTTGTCTGTTTTGTCTGGCATTGGTGGCAGATCCTTTGAGTCCTGTGGAATGTGAGGTGGGATCCCAGCATGTCCCACTGGTGCTTAAGCGACCGGGGAGCTGGGGAATTTCGAGGCCAGGCCAATGCCTTGAGGTCTTTGTCACGTTCCTTGAGCCATTCCTTAGCAGTACTTCTGGTGTGGGTTAGTCATCAGGGAGTACAATGTGGGATGGACCTGGTCTGCAACAGTGTGTGTCAGGACATGAATGTCAGGACCCAAGTTTTCCCTACAGAACATTGCACTGTAACAAGACGATCAATGTTATTCACTTCACCTGTAACAAAATTAATGTGCTAATCTCTCCAGTCTGTGCAGCGCAAAAAGTTTGGCTAGCCCTTACCCGCATTTTTGCTCGGGTGTTCATTTAGTACCCTTTTCTTACATCAAATTTGATTTTTGCAAGTATTCAGTAATAATTAAATGCAAGTACAGATATATGGAAATGACTTTAGATGTCCACTCCTACTGGTGATAAGTGAAGACACTGATGTAGTCATAAGATGTTGAATGTTGTCTTCAATGGAAAAATGTTGACCTCAAGAAAAAAACATGTCACTCTCTAATGATAGCTGTTCATTGTTTCCTCTTTGTCAGAGTTTCCAAGGAAGGCTTCCTCTGTCCTTTTCAAAAAAAGGAGCTGTTGTGTGAAATGGAACAAAGCCTAATCCTTATGTCACCCTCATAGAGCAGCTGTTTGTACACGACCCTATACTCAACATCAAAACAAGACGAATGAACCATACCAGCCACCCCCGGTCAGCATGTACATCATCTGTGATCATCAGATGCTGAGGCGAAGGAGGGTGGAGCTTTGCCCCCAGCGCTCCAGTTATTCAAATAGTCCTTTTAAAGAAAAGACACGGAAGTAGCCCATAATATAGTCTTCAAAATAGATCTACTGTTTTAATGACGTCATGTATATTTATAGAAGAGTAAGACTTATTTTTGTAAAAAAAAAACTTCCCATGTCTGCTTTTGATTCATTGCCAAGATCATACAAGGCAAAGAAGAGGACTTAAGTAGTAGTGTGTGTGTGTGTGTGTGTGTGTGTGTGTGTGTGTGTGTGCGCGCGCAGATATTCCAGTGCACTGAATTTCCCTATTTGCGGTTTCACAGAATTAGATTGGCAAGGAAAACTTTGCATATGTGTTGTGTTTTTTTTTTCCCTGGAAGTCTCCCTTGTGCGTGTAGTGTGTGTGTCTGTGTGTAGATCTGCCTGTACATTCAATGTCTTCATTTCCTGTTTCACAGAATCAGATTTGCAAGGAAGAATTTGCATGTGTTTTTTTGTTCCTGTACCTGTAGTGTGTCATGTGTATCGGAGCCTGCTTTGAATAATGACATGTGGCTGTGTTAAGAGTTTGCATAGGCCTTAGCTCGTCAGTAAAGGTATGGTAAACATCAGCTATGTTTGAATGACTGCTTGCATTCCCGTCAGGACGGCTGGTGTATATTTCCTATGTGGGCTTTAATCAGTCGTGCTTTGACTAAAAAAGCAGCGTATTTACATGTGCTCAGGGACTGACCCCTGTGGCCGTGTGTGCGTGTGCGTGTGTGTGTGGAAGCTACTGAAGCTGTGAGTAAGCCGGCTGAAGCTATAGATCTCACTCTGCAAAATACAGTAAATCATGTGAGTGGGGTTGTTTATTGTAGGGTGGGGGGGGGGCGCACTGTGTGATCGGCGCCATGTGACCCTGTTGCCCCCTCCAGCCTCAGTGTTTTTACTGGAGCTCAGTGTGTGTATCAGTCTGTGAGGCCAAGCTGGTAGAGCTTTGTGTGTATGTGTGTGTGTCTGTGAGAGAGAGAGAGAAATGTTGTAAGGGGGGGGGGGGTTGGATGTGAGGGTTGATGGGTGCAAGGGCAACACAAGGGCAGTGTTTGTGCAGGGCACGGGACTGTCCTCGCTGGCACGCACGTACACATACGAACACACACTTGCCAAAAACAGAGGCTTATTGTGGACATCCAGCCCAGTTTGGTCCACGCACTACAGTCACACATTGTATCACACCCTCCTTCTTTTTCTTATCTTTCTCTCTCGTCATCTATCACAAATGCCTGTCTCTGTCTGTTTTTCTTCCTCTCTGTCGCTTCCCTCTATGCTATATTCAACTTATATCCTTGTTTCCCTTCAGTTCGTGACTTAAACATGACCTCACATTCATAGTTCACCTGTATGTTAAGCTCATCAGCCTCTCATTCGCATCCCGACTTTTTGTTTAGCATTCAATCACCCCTTCTCCATGACAGACTCCTCCTTGGATCATCCTCTCATCCACTCTTTCGTGGAGGAATGTGTTAAAAGTCTTGCAGTTGAATGCATGCTAGCACTGCTTATATTTGTCTCTGTGTGTAGCCTGTGTGCGTCTCCTCACTTGTCTTGTGTCTGTGAAGTGAATCAGGCTCTGTGAAACATCACACTTGCACACGTGCTCCTCCAACACTCTCTCTCAACACCCCCGTCTCTGCAGAGATGGAAGCTAATAAAACAAACTCGTAATCCATCTTTATTATGCAGATCTGCAGAGCAATTAACATCAACATCATATAAAATTAGTCTTTAATTATCAGCAATATGATTATGATGTCTTGATGCTAATAATCACACTTGTATTTTGCAATATTTTAATGTCCTATAATTTTCTCCAGGTGCGAGCTTGTTGATATCCTTTAGAAGAAATGAGGCATGTTACCATGGCCACTAATGCAACAGTATTATTATCTCATACAGACACTCACTCTTTTGCTGCCTGTATTCCTACCCTCTCCTCACCCTACTTTGTAATGCTCAGTTAAAAACACACACTTGATACACCACTGTCCCATTATGATGTCTTGTAACACTGAGGCATAATTTCACTGCTGTCTGGGAGTTCAGCACCTGCCAGTTTATCACCTGTTGGGACTTGATTGATGCATTATGTATGAAATGTGCTGTATGAATAAACTTGCCTTTCTTTGCTTTAAACATACAGTATGCATATAAACAAGAGTACCCTAATTTGACCTGTATTCCTAATCAGCGTCTTGAGGCTTGGATCACAACATGCAAGATAATAATGTACAAACCAATGCAGGCAAAGCAGTAGAGCTCAGTGACAGTTTCAGCCATGAGCCCATCTACATGATAAGCGTATATCTTTACAGAAAAAAGATTTGTCAATCACTAGAACCAAGGTAGAGTGTTCTGTCAATTCTGGTTGGCAACGCAGCAAATCAATGAGCAGGACGGCTTTAAGATCAAAAGGGCTTTTGCATGGATGTAGAAAGAGAACTGGATACAGTGTGGAGGCGGAGCTTTGTGCATTCCTGTTAAAGTTGCTCAGTGGCACGTGAAGCCAAAAAGTTTGGCTGCCACATACAAAATTACACTGTTTGTAACTTAAAGGTGTTTATAGTGTAAATAGTATTGAGTGTATAGTTGTGTCTAAATTGAGTACGTAATATTTTGTATTTTTCTAAGTCTGATATGTATCTTTTTGTATTTTATCTTTATTCTATAAGTATTCTTTTGCCATTCAACTTGCTTTTCTATCTGCGCTGTTTGAGCTGCTGTAACATGTTAATTTCCCTGGTGTGGGATCACTTCAGTTTTATCTCATCTTATATCTTTAAACAAAAACTGAACAGTTACCTTCATTAAAGTAAGAATTGTTCCAGGACTGTTGTATTACACTACGTTAGTTTTGCTAGGTTACATAATAATACTCTGTGGCATGACTATGGTGTTACTACCTTACAAACTTGCACTCATGCATAACACGGTCCAGTGTGTTCCAGGCAGGCTCAAACCTATGCTGCCTTTCAGTGGAACGTGTGAGATCATGTTTTGGACATGGGAAGATTAGTACATAATACGCTTGGTGTTTAAGTAGTTTAAGTCGTTGCTGTGCAGGTGATTTTTGAAATGCATGTTGCTTTTCTTCCCCTTTTGAAAGTGGTGAATGGTTGTGTTTTCTGCATTTCAGTGCACTGTTGAACGCGTGTTCTGTTTGCACGACAGTCAGTGATGTCACTGCAGGTGTTTTCCATCAGTAGTGAAAGGCGCAACTTCTGCTGTGTGGCAGGTAGCCGCAGAGATTAGCTCAGGGCGATAGGACAAATACACTTAGGGAAGTTGTAGGAAAGTTACACACTTTCACTTCCATCAATACAATCTGAGAGATATGTTTGCTTAAGACACAAGGGCAATGACGCAGTTGCATAAACTAACAAAATCAAACATCCACAGACGATTATGACTTTGTCTTTAGTCTCTATACACAGCTACAAATTGCATACATGCAGGGACAGCCCTGCACAAGTGTATATTCACAGCTGCAGCGCTGAAACAGACATACAAACAGTGCATCTCTGTGCCATTAGTGAGTATTGTTGGAGGGGTTATGCACTGTTATAACAGCAATCTGCGGTTTGCATGAAAAGGATCCGTTCCCATTGCTCTTCCTGTCCTGATTGCCCCTCAGTCTGTCTCACTCCATCCCTCCTCCACTCAGCTGACGGCCACATCAACTGAGTGACCTCGTCCTCCAGATGCAGATGCAGAAATAGACGGCAACGAGTGTGCATTAGACCCCCTCTAATGTCATTCAAACTTGATATAGTCACAATGCAGACTTGCACTGTCACAATCTATCTGGCAGAGTGACTCATCGTGATGTCACGGACAGGCCGAGTTTGATGTGATAGTGCACAGTTGTCACAAGAGATTGATGGTGATATGGGATCTTCTTTTCTTGGCTGCGATGTAACAAAAGGCTATGGAATCGGATATGATTAATGTCACTGTGAATTAATGGTCACATGACAAATTTGACTTTGATCGCAGGTGAGTATTATCCATCTAAATTGTAATGCAGTGGGAAGTTTGGACTTGCTCAGCACAAACTGTCTCAGTGAAAACATCATAATGTCATACCGTAGTAAAGGTGTCCCTGCACCTGGAGTAATGGATTACAGTATAACTTCCCCTCTGCCATCTACCTAATGATGACATGGTTGAGCAGGCTGTCTGTATTGAGTCATCCGTCAGCCTGAAATGGAGATAACTGACATACCAGGAGAATATTTCTGAAAAGTCGGAAAAGAACAAGGGTGGGAAGAGTTTCATGCATGTGTATTCACTTTGTTCACATTTTCACTGTATTTTAATATTCCCCGTTTATTCTCCGGAAAGCCTTTGTATTACTGCACAGATGTTAGCTGCAGGTAATTCACAGTAGTAGCGTACACACTGACTGTGCTTGGTAAATGTGCATGTGTGTGTCTGTGAACTCATCAGTGCTCCAGTTCCTTCTGTTGTTTTCCTCCAGTTTCTCTCCATTTTATGGAGTCATAAGGCCACAGGATGAGTGCCAGTGTTTTGCTCAAGTTGAAACTTGCATCTTTATTGTTGCTGCCCGGAGCAAATTTGTGTCCACTCACATTTTTGCGTGCATCTCGTATGCAGTGCTACCGCCCGTTAACATTCACTTTCAGTATGAACATATCTTTCAATTTGTGATGGGAGCATAAATCCCTATTTTTCCTTATTGAACAAAATCTGTTGAATTTCTCCCTTATCCCTAAAGACACACTGATAATGTGTGTGCTATGGATTGCGTTTAAGACTGAGGTCAATTGGAGCAAACAAACAGATCCTGTTGTTATTTTTCTAATCTATAATACAGTGTTATGCAGTATGGAATCAGTGCATGGTACAGTTGTCTCTCTGTTAAGTATAAAGCTAGACTGCTGTGTATCTGCTCAAAGACTGTGGGTCAAATGCTTACGTCCAGTTTTCAAGCAGCGTACTCAAAGACTGTTGTCTCTGGCAGGTAATATTACATCCTAGCTTTTGAGAAGACAAGATTTAGAGTCACACAGGCTTGATTAAATAGACTGTAGAACTCATTTGTTCCTTAGCCTGTCAAGTTATTAAATCAGATGGTGTTTCTCAAAGTCGAGGATCCTTCCCTGGTAGGAAGAGTTCTCCCAAGGAAGGATCCTACAGAGGCAAGGCAAGAGTCCCTTTTAGCATTCAGTGAACTCAAATTGGAGCAGGCTAAAGAGTGTCCCCAGGTGTGCGTCATTAACCCTCAGCAGACTGAGGGGGTTTCAGGATACTGTGATAATTTTGCCACTCTCCAATGTTGTTGTACAATTTGAATAAATGTAAACAGTGTTTTCAGAGTCACATGACTTTTAGGGAGATTATATTTCTGGATTATACTTAAAAAAAACAAACAGGTAGACTAAGTATAACCTTTGTGGCACTTAGCCCTCCATCCCTGTTGTAAATGATTAATTTAAAAATGTTTATCGTAATCACAGTATTTTAAAAAGCTCATTATTTGGCAGTGGACACACTGGAAGGCGTAAATTATGAGATTTCTGTCAATTTTTTTTTACGATTGTATGATTAAAAACCCGCAGGTGTCATTCAAGAGGCCCCACCTTCACTTCCAGCAAATTGTGGGCAAAGAATTGTGGGTACTTCATACCTGCTGAGGCACACACGTGCATCCTTGAAAATTCTGTGAATGAAGGACTCAGTCCTTGGTAGGATTTAAAGGGTCCTTGACACTGGAACAGTCCTTAGGTGGGATTTCATGACGTAGCATCCTTAAAATTCAGCCATTTAAGGATCTTTCCTTGACTTTGAGAAACACCTAGAGTATAGCTTTTAAGTAGCCTCAGTGTACTGGGTTAAAAATGATTAATTTGTTGCACTGCATTCAATTTTTGTAATTTCTGATGTGATTTGTAGAGTTTCTTGTACGGTGTTGTTGTTTGTTCAAATGTTGTTTTGTATGTATGTGGATTTATTTGAAACAGTTGATGTTCTTGGA
>JAPZEB010000024.1:6425742-6442176 GCA_029783705.1 Chaetodon striatus
TCATCTTTTTACAAAACAGATAAACAGCCTGAGATGTCTTAAGAAAAATAAGTACAATTTCAACAGTATGTCTCAGTCTTCCCACATTCAGTCAGTCTGCTTCTCGCTGTCATTACATGTGCATTTATCCACACATTTCCTGATACAGATTCTTTTGAACTGAAGCTGCTGATTTACAATATTTTGCACAATGTTCAATATCTTTAAACATGGTCACAAGTAAGTATTCATTTTTATATTAGAGAACTGGATCCAGGTCAGGGTGGAGGGGCCTTTAAACCCTAAGTTTGAACATAGCCCTCACTAGCGACACACATTTTTAAAGTACCTCTCCCCATACTAACTCATCACATGGCTCATTTTGCATTGTATGTGTTTGACAAATTGATGTATTCATTTTGCAAATTCATGGATTTTGTCCATGTATGATGTAGAGAATACAGCCTGAACAAGTACCCCCTTTATGTATATTTTATTCCCATAAATTTCTGTTAATTCTTGATTAAATCTTAGTGGAATTTGCAACCCAATTCATGCGAAAGAGGAAAAAAGACATTCTTGACACAAAAGATGTTAAGTTAGACTCGTATATCAGTATCATTTATCCCTTCAGTACAGTAGCTATTATCATGGCAACAATAAGCTGATCGATAGAAGATTACTCTGCAGCTACTTTGATAACTGATTCATGCATTTTAGTCTTTTATTTCTTCAAAATGCCAAACATTTGTTCGATCCATCTTCTCAAATGTGAAGATTTGTCCTTTTTTTGTCTCTTGGTCAAATAAAACAAGCCGTGTAAATACATCTTGTCGGAGTGTGGGAAATTATAATGAGCATGTTTCACTGTCTGACATTTTAAAGACAAAATGATTCATTGAATAATCAAGAAAATAATTGCAGATTAATCAGTAATGAAAATGATTGTTTGTTGCAGCTCAGCTTGCTACTTGCTTTTGTCACACAGTGACACACAGACACACACAAACACGCACATTCGGCCCTCTTCTGACTGAGATATCCAGGATCATGGAAGTCCTTAGTTCACAACAGACCTCCTCAGAGGAAGAAAGGCATAAGAGGAAGAGAAGGGGCTCTGAGTCTAATTGAAGGAGACTTACACGATATTGATATTCTCCCCTCCTGGCTCCGCTTTGGTCTGACATGATCTTTTAAAGGCTTTTGTCAGAGTAAAGTGGTGTTTTCAAAAGGAACCCCACAGGCACGTCTGGATGGTCCCACACACACACACACACACATACATGCACACCTAAAGTCATGCAGAGCACAGTAACAAACTATTACACACTCACATGCCCAACCATGTTTTTTTTCTTCTCCTCTCCAGAAACACAGTCACACGAACCAGCCTGCACACTCACACAAAGCAGCTAATGTGGTCCAGAGCCCTTCTTTGAATGCTGAGGGTCATATGAATGTTAAATGGCTTGAAATGTCAACATGTTGTTTTCATTACCAAGAGAGTAATGTGCAGCAGCCTTTTATAAAACTACAGACAAAAGCTCTACAGGGAGCCGAGAGATAAATATGATCAGCCAAACAGTAGTTTATACCTCTGGCATGTTTTTTTAACATGTGAATATTATCTTCACTTTAATCCCATGAGAGAGTGCTGCCTGTAATCCCTTTTACACATTCAGTACCACAAGGTGCGTACGTCTGGCGTCAAGTGTTGCACAGGTGTTTGTGCATTTTTAATGTCCACTAAAGCCATTCAGTTATGTTACCCTAGAATATACAGCTTCCTACTTGACAGCTCTTTGAACTTCACGAGCCTCATGTTCATGTAATGTAATCTGTCCACTGGTGTTAATTCATACTATATCCTGCTTTGTCCTCTCCGCACCACCACTAGGTCTCCATGAACTCGATGGCGTAAATGACCAGGAGGTGAAGGACTTTCGCAGTAAAATGTTTCGTCTCAGTGAAGAGAGGATGCAGCGAGTCCAGATGATGACGTGTACAGAGTGGCTGCAGGCCTGCTTCTCCCCACAGCTGGAGCCCGCGGCAGGGACGGCCATCACTGATGGGGTCAATGACCGGCCAGCCGACCTGAAAGTCATCATACACTTCGACCAGTCTCAGGTGAGAGTCTGTAGTCCAGTGCTGGAAATGCTGAAAATGTTTAGCAGTATATTTGTGTGTATTTTTTAAGGATGTAGATTGAGGATAATCTTAAAAAACAAATAGACTTTTTGGTGATGTGAGGAGCAAACTGTGGTCTGTTAAGTGTAGATCCTCTCACACCTCTCAGCACAACACAAAAAAACAGCCGAGCAAAAAATGTGTCCATAAACAAGGTCAACCAACAGCCGAGTGTACTGTGTTCACATATTTTTTTTATTACATTTTGTATCATAAATAATTCACCAGCTGGTAGAGGTAACAAAGTTAAAAGTCACTTATTACCACTGATGACTATTCAAACACAAAGTACATCTTTGTTTCAGTGAAACCATCAGTAGCCAGTACATTAAGCCATGTCTTTCCTTTAATTATATCATTTGATATGCGTTTGCACAAATATCCTGCATTAGAAAAATCCCCCAGAACTAATTTTCATTCAACATTTTATTGAAGCTCAGTCTTCACTGATGATAGCAACAATCTTGCCTTTCTCTTTAGTTGTAACAGCCTTTAAAGCTGTTTGAAATAAACACATCAACACATACACCCAATCTTGGAGAGACATACGATGCGATTGACCCTGGAATGGGTAACATGTAGTGTATTGGCATGACCGTCTAAAAAAATACCGGTTGAGTACCGAACTCGAGTACCAATTAACGTTAAATCCACCAGTGCCAAATTCCAGTCCCTGAGAGTGCATGTGGGTCAGAACGCCAGTTTAGCAACGAAGCTCCACGGAGTCACTGGGTTCATCTTCAGCCTTGAGGAGGAAGAGCCCCGAAGCTGGGAAGCCAGCCACTGAGCTCTGCATTGCTCTACTGGCTTCTCAGCAAGCTAAAATTATTACTGCAGCGCCAATGTGCCGCGATAGGTTTGGCGTCTGGTCTTTTTTTTTTCTATTCTACATTATTTTAGTAACGGCTCAGTATATCACTGCTAGATAAGCAAACACACACACACAGGCAGACAGACAGACAGAGACAGAAGATTAGCTTGATGGGCTTAGAAAAGAGCAGAGGAGCAGAATTGCTTTTTAGTCTACTGCGTCACCCTGCAGCTTGTTCAAAAATTACATTTTTGTCATTGCGGCAAATGTAAGTACAGGTACCAGTGGCAACTGGTGCCGATTCACAGGTCGTGATATCAATATCAGTTCAAATGTAAACAGTACCAAACCCTAATACTGCCTGTTGCAGACATCCAGGACAATCGTTCAACCTAGAGACTTGCCAAAAGCTCTTCCTGTCCTCTCAGGACGAGACACAGGAGTGTTTCTCTCTTTTCAGTTCTTGATTTTAACATAGATTGCAGTGATGATATTAAGATCAGTTTTGAATCAGAACCATTTTAATTTAATGGTATTCATGGTAAATAAATATGAATAAAAATGAATGTATAATAAGGACTAAATGCATTTGGCAACATAGACCTTCTCTAAAGGCTCTGGGTTACTTAAGGTTATATATGTTTGTCTTACAGAACATTGTACAAACACAATGCTCTCTTTAAAATGAATTAATTAAACATAATGGGTCTCTATTATGTTTAATGACATTAAGTTTAATAGTACAGTAAGTGGCACTTGGGAGGGATACTTCTTGGTAGAAAGCTAGCAGTTACTGGGAATGATGGCTAATTTATGTATTTGTCTTAGTTCATTTTAGTCATCATTTTTCCTAATGGAACTAGAGGAGACCAAAAAAAAGATCCATTGATAAACCCATTAGCCAAACCCATAACATGTTGCCTGTACAACAACTCAGCATACATAATGAACTCAGAATAACAGTGTGACTTACTGCACCACTACAGCAGACAAAACCACCTTGTTTGAGTAGCAAAAGTAGCCATGTGACTCCACCAGCGCAGGCACATGCACTGTAGCTCAGCCCCTTTCCATGCTCACAGTTGGCAGCTCCACAACAGTCGTGTGACTGAAGCCCAACTAGCAAGTCATGTGACAGCACTAAGTGGGTCAAAACCATCAGCGAAATTATGCCATCCTCCCGGACACACGCACACATTAGCATGGCAGCTCTGGGGACCCTAGCACTGATTAAAACGAACCTCTCTTTTCCTCTCCTGTCTCTGAACTCTCTGACTGTCTCCTTCCATCCTTCTTTGTCTCCCTGTGTCTTTCTCTTTGCTTCTGTTGTAGAAATAATGTTATCTAATTATGAAACAGATGGTCATGTCCCTTCAGTCTTGTGTATATCAGCTTTGATCAACATCACATACACAAAGACGGGCCATCTGTGCCACTGCGCTCAGGTGGACAGTGGCAGGAAGTCTTATTCGGGCGGTCAGACACAATGAGCCACATTATAGACAGGAAGTGTGCTGGTGTGGTTTATTGTTCTAAGGTGAATATGAGCAAGGTTCAGTGTGAGCCTCGCTTTTAGTGATGTAATTAAGATAATATAATTCAATATTTAACTCCAGTCTACTTCTCTTAATCCCTCACTGCGTTAGCATCCAAATCTTATCAAACTTCAACCTCTAAATGATGTGCAGAAAGTAAAATGCTGAAGTGCGTTCAGGAGATCTCAGAACTGTCGGTTTTGTAGTTCCACCACGGCCATTTTTTGTTGTTAATTATTAAAGGGTGACATTTTTATTAAACCTCCAGGAAATTATAATTCCATCTCAGGTATCAGGTCAGTACTGAGCTATAAATAGGATGAGCAGCGAGCCTCTGTGTGGCATATTAGAGTGGCTGTGGCAATGTGTGGAGGACTCACATGCATGTTCATGAATTTAGCGTGAGTTCATTCAGCCACGAGCGCACACACATGTCCATGGGATCACTTGTATATGAACTCAGTGACCGTCTGTTCGCACAGAGAGGCTGTACAAAGTGTGAGTGATCTGTCTGTACGGGACTGTATGTTCAACCCTGTCTGTTCACGTCCACCAATCTTCTTTCTTTTTCTGTATTTATCTCATCAAGACTTTTATCTATAAACAGCTGTGCATGGCTGTACGTAAAAAGTGATGGAGATCATGTTTTACTATCTTACATGATGCAGCAGCAAGGCCTCCAGCAGGTCTTATTGACATCTTACAGACCAGATTTGACCTAAAGTACACACAAATCTTATTTCACAAGGGTCACAGTTTGAGCCTTGAGCACTAGTAGTCAATCTGTTTGTCTCTGTTTATTCCCTCGTCTTGCAGGACTCAGCCAGTCTGAAGGTGCCATCATCCTGCACCCCCTCTGAGCTGATGGAGATGGCTGTAAAAAAGTGGCTGACCACCCACGGGCCTGAGGAGGAGGCATGGCGGGGTCAGTACATCCTTAGGGTCAGCCACTGTCTGGAGTTTCTCTGTGGAGATCAGCCCCTGATTCAGTACAAGGTACGTGGCTACGCAGTCAGTCGTCTCTCCGTGACACAAATCCTGACTTCTACGTGTCACTTCTTGTGTCAATATCAGGTAATGAAATAGCAGAGATGGTCCTCATAAAAAGCGATGAGGTTTTTTTTATTGTTTTATTCTAAATATCTACAGCCTGGTTATCACAGCTGCTCTAGATTTGAGGACGTCATATATTGTTATATTAGTCTGACGATTACAGCCCAAAGCCTGTTTTATGATTCCAGGAAGAGGTGCTGTCAGGTCTGACCGGAAGAATAAGTTAAGGTATAAATTGAAGTGGACAGGCTGATGACTCAATAATAATATTTTGGAGCGATGCAGATGATGGACTCTGTGTTAACAGTTGTGTTACTTCTTTTCAACTGTTTTAGAAAAGACTTGGGCAACCCAACTTATGGTTACATCTGCATCAGGAACTTAAAGTATAACATTCCTCAGCCCACTCATACCAAATGCTGGCACATAACTTTTTCATTAACTCGCTGTACATGCAGCAACAAAACTTTGGAAAGTCATTCACTTCTTTTATTCGGCATATTAAAAGTAAAAGTTATCTGTTAGGTTTCAGTTGCAATGGAAAAAGCTGTTATATGCTGTTTACAACAGGACATCGTACAAAGAAGGCACCAAGCACAAAAAGCAGCAAGATTATAATTTTCTGCAGGAAGCACAGTGTGATGAATGGGTCGGAGGAGGTAAAGCATACATTAGCATGCTGGAAAGCGACTGTTGTAAACAGAGATATATGTAAATCAAGTTGCATAGACAGGTTAACATTAGCATACAAACAAAAGGAAGACATTTAATGGCAACAGCCAAAGGGATAAATCTGTTTTTGAGCTGAGATTCTGATCTAGGAGAGAAAAAATGATTGGCAGCAGAATAACATATTTTAGAGTGGGTCTGGTCCATACCTCACCACCCCTTATGTATGTCAATTACTCACCCGTATTACCATGAATTTGTGAAGAAAAGTTTGGTTTTTTGAATGTCTTAAAATGTCTAAAATTCTGATTGAATGGGTCTTATTTTTTTCTGTAACATCACTGATACAATTTTTGGTATTGGTGCTATAGGGAACATAATTTTAACAGGAGGGAAACACTATTCAACGGGGTACCAGACTTTGACTCAATACCTGTATGTGCGCAGTGCCCGTATTTTTGCCCCCTTTATGCACTTAGATCGCGTAATGAATATGTATAATTAAACTAGGACTTTGTAAGCTATGAAAAATGGGAAAATGCAAGTGAAAGGATAAAAAGCTTAAAAGAACAGCAACTATTACTCGTGGTGATTAAAGCCAGTGCCCGGAAATGTTCACAAGGCAAACTGGTCCGTATGTCATATATTTGTTTTTGGTGTGTGTTTCCATCGCAAGTTTAGTCTTAAATTTCATTTAAAGTGGTATTAAAAAGGTCTTAAAAAGTCTTAAATTTAACTTGTCTCAAATTTAAGTGAGACATCCTGTGTGTTGTATAATCACAGTCTCATTTATCCACTTGTTAAGCTCAGTAATTCCCAAACAGACAGCCCTTTCTGAATAGGAACTGAACAGAAAGTTAAACTTATCTCTTCAAAGCCAGAGTCCATTGACAAAAACAGGAATTTAACTTCGTTGAGCATTGGAGCTGCTGGTCTACCAATGCCTCGATCAGAAGTTAGTTTGTGTTATTGTGTGACTTTGGTGAATCCGAACTGACCCTTGAAAGCACAAAAGTCACACAATAACACAAGTAAACTAACTGATGGAGGCAGTGGTAGACCAGCAAGCTCCAGAGTTAGGACAGATTACTGTTTTTGTCAGTGGAGTTTGACATGGAAGAAAGCATAGATTAAGTTTCACTTTTCCTTCAGTTCCCTGTCAGAAAGGGCTGTCTGTTTGAGAAGTACCTAGCATACGACTGGATATATTAGACTTGTCTGGCAAGTATAGGGTGCCTGTTACACCTCTATTTCTGTGAAGTCCAGGATGCATTTATTATCAGACAGGTTGTTATGAAAACACCTTGACAGTGTACTTGTCTGTTGGTTTAATAGGCTTAATAGTGTCTTCAATGAAAACTTTTTTTCTTTTCTTTTTTTTTAATCCTACTCTATGTAACAGTCTTTGAGGACTCTGAAAAGTGCTAATCATAACATTGAGGCTGTGTTTTGCAGCTAAGTAAATGTGTCTGTATCTGAAGTTCAGCAAGCTTAGTTTGGTTGGTTACATGTCTTATTTGTTTGTGTGTTTTTACCATCAGATTTAAATCAACAACAAGACCAAAGTATTTGAAATGGGACGGGTTTTTGTCTGTGTGCACCCTTGCATGTTAATGTGAAGGCTGCTGACAAGCTGTGCATAAATTACACTTGTTATGGCTTGTTAACTTCTCTGCCCTAGAAGTACTTAAGCTGAATCAATCTGTAAAACAACCTTTATTCTAATACAGCAATGCTTCTGCACACTTGACTGTTAATGTTTGTGCCACACACTGTAGTAAACAACATGAAAGTTCAACTTAAACACACAGTTCAACCTTGAAAACAGATCTAGCTTCGTTGTATTAGCTTAAATATGCACATACTTAAAAGAATATTTCCTGTCCTGTCTTGTTTGCAGTACATCCGCACGTGCATGCAATCCAAGGAGCCTCCACACCTCACCCTGGTTCACACCAGCACCGTCAAGAGCATGTTTGACAGGGAAATCTCTACCATCGGATCTGTGGTTTGCCGCAAGTCCTCCAACCCACCTTTACCACTACCTCCCAAGAGAAGAGTTCCCACGGTTAGTCCACTAATGAATGAATGACTTTACTTCTCACTTCTGTGGTGTGGTGATCTTTTTCTGTCTATTCAACATCTGCTGATGATTTCAGAGAAACAGAAGTCTTTAGTGGCTGAAGTGAGGTCAGACAAATGATGTAATTTCCACTTTTTTTTCTCCGATTTTTTTCATCTACTGTTATAAACGTGGTTGAATTCATTGTCAGTCACTGTTGTATGTCACTTAAATTTGATCGGTGAATATTTGACATCAAACTGAGGCTGTGATGCACCTATAAAAATATAGTCTTGAACTCAAGATAACAATCACTTAATATCCGCCAGCATTTACTGAGTAATGTTCTTGTTTCACCAAAATAGTAAAAGCTCCGCAGATGATTGATTCACCTGCGCTGAGTGCGGCAGGTGTGGAGGTTTACCAAGTAAACATGTACTTGGCAGCTGCCACCTGTCTTTTATGAGCCAGTGTTCTGAGTGCGTCGGAGCAAGCCTGCACTCACTGCCCTGCCAGCATTTGCCACGTTGTCAGAAAACATCGCTGGCTTCTGGCTGCTGCTGCCAGGTGCACAGTGACATCACTCCTCGATGTGTGCATCCACATTTTAAATGTCAGGTTGAATTTAATTGGCCTTCGTTAGCAAGTCTCCTGGGGTTTTAATTGCCTGATGCCATGCTGACTGCTGACGCCTGCTGATGTGTGGTTTGGAAAGTCTGTAAATATCACAGATGTGAATCATCATATGAAACTTAACTTCATTAGATATATCACATATAATCATAACTCTGTTAGAACAGTTGTTTCCTAACTTACTGCTCACACCCGATGATTAAACGTTTTTGTTGGTTTACAGTAAAAACAGCCGCCAGTTTCACTTCAACATTTTCTTGATGAGTACATTTCTAATGACTGGACAATATGACTCAAGGAATTACAAAGTGTCACAATCACTGTGTATCATGATTTATGATAAATGTGGGCCTACTGAAAAAACACATAAATATATAGTCCAGATGCAGTAAGTTAGGTTGACAAGCAAAGGTGGTAAAGAAATGTATGTTTGTCCATCTTAGGTGTAAGGATACCCTATAGAAGTTGTTCCCAAGTGACCTGCAAACTTGTCATGTTTGCAAAAAAAAACATACTTGATTTTTAAGTACAGTGAATTTTTGGCATAGAGGTTTATTTTGAAGGGCTGTTTCCTGCTGTAGAATGAGTGACTAACAGACAGCTACTTAACAGAGACAGCAAACTAGCTCGACAACAGGGCCAAATGCAATTATGATGCTCAGTGTGTTAAACTGTGTGGACCTTGAACTAATGACTAAGGAGAAATCTGGACCCCCTGGCTGGATCAGTTGGGAGCCACTGCCATATAGACCCCCTCAAAGCTCTGGATAAATGAAAATTATGGACAGATAAGGGCGGTGGGGCTGAAATAATCATTCTTTTTTTATATATATTAATAAGTCCATTAGTCTTAAAAATGTCCAAAAATTACGAAAGTATCCAACTTCAAGTGTTTCGTATGGTCGGACAAATACTCCAAAACCAAGAGGTATTCAATACTACCCCAGACAACTAACATTTTTTCAATTTTTATTGATTTATTAATTAATTTGTTTATTTTTTAACCTTAATGTAACAGTCACTACAGGCTACAGGGCACCCCCAGTTTCTCATGCTTTTGACTTAAACCGCTGATCGATCATCAAAGTTGTTGGCAATTATTTTTCTTTTGATTGACTAATTCATTCATTTACAAATTATTTCAGCTCTAAACTTGGTCTGCTTTCCCTTTCTGTAACCTTAGCGTGTAGAGATAATAAATAATGGATAAAGCCACCGTAACCCTTGGTTTGTGGACATCCAATTTGAAACCTCTTGTTGTGTATTTTAGCGGTCACCATCTTGGATTTTTGGTGCCAGAAATGACCATATTTGGACGAAAGGGTGGAGCTAACCCGAATGCTAGCTGCTAGCTTGGTTAGCACAGTGCATTTACAGTCCATGGTTACCTGTGATAATGCTAATTTTTGGTAGCAAAAACAGGCTTTGACCATTAAAACAAAGTGTATTCACAGGAAAAACTGAGCATCAGAGTCCTTAGAGAGTCTTTTTGTTATTATTTACTGTGATGAACTGAACCCTTCACTAAAATAGAGACAGCTACGCCTACACCCTGTGAATCCGAGTTTACGTCATGGTTATGTTACCTAACCAACGTGGTTGCCATGTTTCTGCCCCGGTGGTTGCTGCCTTTCTGTAACCCATCTTTCTCAGTTTTGTTTTCACCAACACAGAAATATTTCAGGTACACATTTTTCTCTCCACATAACACTAAAAATCTATTATAGATGCCTCCATCACCTCCTGACCACACTTCTGTGACACCATCCTGCCTTTTCTGGTGAATATCTGCTGTTTGCAGCTTATTCAAAATTCACGTGCCAAGGTATCAACTGGAATTAAGAACCAAGATCACGCTTAACCAATTCTTGTATCTCTGTAGTCGACTACCTATTGATCTTTGCATGGATTAGAAATTTTACAGAGCATTGTGAAAGCCATCTGGGCCTTGCTCTCCAGCTTTCCCTTCTGTTTCTGAGCTCCTCTTATGGTTTTGTTCCAAGATCTATGTTTAGACACAAAGATGAAAGAGCCTCTGCTGTTTGGATTCCTGCAACACAGAATGAATTGCTTAAGCAGACCAGAGCCGCAGATGCTGTTCTTGTTTTAAAATCACACATTTTAAAGAATCTTGTCCTGTGATTTGTTGATTATTTGGCAGTTTTGGCTGTCTGGACCTAACTGTGTATTTCTAATGATGTATTTATATGTTATTTAGTTAAGCGCTTTGTTTAAGTGCTGTACAAATAAAGTGTGAAGCAGTGCTATGCAGTGGAGACAGATTGGAGGAAACAGAAGCAGACAGAGATTCTGGTCACACTGTAATAAACCAACCATATAAGTGCGGCTCTCTGTGACAGGAAGTGAGATTTATTTTCAGGACAGGAACTTGTTATTGGATGCTGTTGTACTGTAGTAAACTTGACTGACAATTGGTCAAAAAAAGCAGGAGAAGAGAACAGAAGGACAGAGTGTTTTTCTGAGGATACAGTACGTGGAGTTCTGCCTGTAATAGTAGGGGCAGACACAAATGTAGTCTCTCATCTGACAAGAGGCAAATTACACACACCATCATGCTCACACAACATTTAAACACATCAACACACGTATGCACACACAAAGACAGAGGCAGCAAACAGCAGGAAGTGTGCTAGTTAGTCATGTTCATAGACTCTAGGTGTCATGTGATGCTGTTTTTCCTGCTGACTGCTGACCCTCGCAAATCCACTTGGCTTGACATCAGAATGACCTGCCTGACCTCCCACATTGTGTTTTTAATGTGCATGTGCAGAGAACTGATGGGTGTGAAGAAGCACTGTGTTGGAGTACATACTTTTACAGTACATTATGCTAATACTGCTCATTCATAGCAACTCTTTCTCCTCTCACCTCCCCTCTGCAGCAAGTACAGACGTGTGTGTGGGACGTGCCTATCCCGTTTAAGATAGTCCTGGTGAATGGCAGCAAGGTGAATGCAGAGGAGACTGCCAAGGTAAACTCTCGTAATTTATTTTCCTGTAATATGTCACTGCACACATAAAACCTGCTGTGACAGATGTGCCATGTCTCCCACAGTTTCACTTTGACAACAGGTAAAATTAATGTCACTTGGGTCATGAAAAGATTAATCGGGGGTTTTAATCTGCATGTTGTGCCCTTTTTTATGATATATATCAACATATCAAATATAACGCAAGATGAAAAATGATGTTATATGCTATTGTTGCTCACCTCCCATCCACCCAGGTCCAGGTGAGGGCGGGGCTCTTCCACGGCACAGAGCTCCTGTGCAAGCCGGCGGTGAGCAGTGAAAGTTGTGGACGCTCAGACCACACGTGGAAAGACAGCACGCTGGAGTTTGACATCTCTGTCTGTGACCTGCCGCGCATGACCCGCCTCTGCTTTGCCATCTATGCCGTCATGGATAAGGTCAAGAAGCAGAAGTCCACCAAAAATGCTCACATTAACAAGTACCAGACCATCCGCAAAGCAGGGAAAGTGGTAAGACAAAGGCTCGTACATACGCTGTCAGCAGTTTGCATTGGATTAAATGAAGGCCTAAAAACTAAAAAAAGCTTTGTCAGTTTCCACACGTGTGAACCATCGTCATTATATTATTAACTAGTGATCAATTTCATGTTTTTTGTCTCTGTGTGGTTCAGCACTACCCTATAGCTTGGGTCAACACCATGGTGTTTGACTACAAAGGCCAGCTGAAGACCGGAGACATCATTCTGCACTGCTGGTCTTCTTTTCCTGGTATATCTATTATATCCACTACTATAATTAAATCTGGGTTAAATGAACTATTGCCACCATGCAGTAAATATGTGTAATTTCATATGTGTCTGTGTGTGTCTCTTATGCAGATGAACTTGAAGAGATGCTGAACCCCATAGGAACCATTCAGACCAACCCCTACACTGAGAACGCTACAGCACTGCACATCCACTTCCCAGACTACTCGTCACACCCTATCATCTTCCCTCCCTTTGACAAGGTCAGACAGCTGTCGGTCGTTGTACTCATTGAAATGTACCTTTGTGCCAGTATTTGGAGCACAAGCTGTAAAATATTATGGACATAGCTACTGTAGCATCAGTAGCGTGTGGAGTCCAGTTTTAAAACCTCGAGTTTTGCATTTGGCCATCACCATCTTGAGTTTTTGGAGCAAGAAGTGACCATATTTGGACAAGAGGGTGGAGCTAATCCAAATGCTAGCTACTAGCTTGCTTAGCATGGTGCATTTACCGTCTATGGTTAAGTGACATAATGCTAATCCTAATTTTTATCAACAAAAAAACAGGCTTGAAACCATTAAAACTGAATGTACTTACCCCAAAATACTGAATGTTAAACACCTTAGAGGGTGTTGTAGTACAATCAAATACTGGACATGACTTTTTTTAGCTGACCAAAATCTTACAGTCAACTTTCATAAACTGAAAACAACACTGAAATCATGACATCTACGCCTGTACTCTGTGAATCTGGGGTTACGCATGGTTACGTTACCCAACCAACGTTGGCGCCTCGTAGCTACTTGTCAACAACAGTGCTCACTTGTCACTTAAAGTAGGTGTTCCTTTAATTTTGCACAACTTTAAGTTATAATCACATTTTAAAAGGTGAGTTATAAAAAAAAAAAAAATCACGCCACATGCAGTTGTCATGTTTATTTCTGCTGTAAAGTTGGGTATTTTAACATGGGGGTCTGTGGGGTGTGACTGGCTTAAGGAGCCAGCCTCAAGTGGCCATTTGAGGAACTGCAGTTGGCTTCATTTCTCAGCCCTGGAGGTTGCCGCTTGATTTGGATGTACTGACAAGCTTAAATATGATTCATTTCTGCAGTCATACACTCAAACATGTCAAGGCTGTTATGATTGTGCCACACTCAGACTATGTCTGGACTCACACAATTGGAAGAGACCTCTGTGGCCTTTTTTTAAAGAATAGACTGCAGTTGAATTTCTCACGGCCTTAGTGCTCTTCATAATGGTACGTAGTGATTATGATGAAGTGGTGGCTGTTAGCATGAGAGGATCAGGACGTGCTCGGCCTGCCTAATGCGCTCTATCGGTGTGTGTGTCCACTCATATGATGCTCACTTACGTTTTTGCAGATACTGGAAAAAGCTGCAGAGATCGCCGGAGCAAGTGACTGTGCACCCATGGTGAGTTCATGTACAGTGGGATATAATTAAGTGATCATGCCTATTTGTGTGGATTCTGAACAAATACAGTGGCAGACCAGGTGAAAATAAAGTGACACATTTGTTTTATGATGGCCTGTAACAAATGCTGCATCATTTCTGTCTGTCTCTCCCCCTCACACACACACACACACACACACACACACACACACACACACACATAAATACACACTCTCAACAGACACACACAGCCACTGTAGTATAATCTCACACTGCTAGTTTCCTTGGAAACCCATTGTTATCACTTCGGCAGGGTGTAGCTGCAAAAATATTTCAATCCCCTTCAAAACTGGAGTCTCTAATCAGATTACTTGTACGTTTTCCTGTCTTACCGCCCCTTAACTAAAAACCCACTCCTGGGCGTGTTACAGCTGGTTACGTAACCCTGTGTTATGTAGAGGGCAAGCCTGAACGCACCCCTTTAGTGTGTGGTGTGCGTGTGACACTATGGATCAGCACCGACCACGACGTAGTGCTTTTTTACTGTGTGTTAGTTTATAGATACACACAGTTCCTCTGATATTATTCTTCTGCAATCAAAGTTAAACCTGCCATCTATTTTATTTTAACATATCATTACTCAATTTGTGTCGGCTGCTGCATTGTGTCCCTTTTGAATCGGACAGCATAAAGCTTTCTTTAAGCAGAAACAATGTTAGTCATTGGTTTGATGATAGAGATGAGGTACAATCAAAGTTGATGTAGAAACTGCAGGATGCTTTGATACATGTCTGCCATCTTGTGGTTCTTTACACTCACTGCTGCTTATTTCCTTTTACCTCCTAGCTCCTCTGACAATTTTCCTTCATCATCCTGACACCCTTTCTCTTCTACATCTTCTTGATACTCTATATCTCTAACTCCCCGACCGACCAACCTTTCTTCCCTCATCATTATCTCTCTCAGGGTCGTGGGGGTAAGAAGTTCCACATAGAGCTGAAGGAGATCATGGAGCGTGACCCGCTGTCTCAGCTGTGTGAAAACGAGAAGGATTTGATCTGGACACTACGCTACGACTGCAGAGAGAACTTCCCTCAGTCGTTGCCCAAGCTGCTACTCTCCGTCAAGTGGAGCAAACATGAGGACATGGCCCAGGTTAGCCAGCGTGTCCACATTTCATGCATTTAATGGGACATAGTCAGTTCTTTTCGATGTAAAATGCATCAATAAAAGGAGTCAGAGAAAGCAGTTTCATGGTTTTTAGCATTTTACAAGCTAAAAAAAACACATACTTGGCTCACAACTGTGTATTTTGGATCTGACTGACATCTGTATGAGGACAGTGCTTTTGAGTTTTATAGTTTAGTCACTCCACTCTGCTTTTCAAGTACAAAATGATTGTAATGGACAAATGTGACAGAAGTATCTCTTTTAAGTAGGTGATTTTAGAAGACAAGAGTTGATATTTGATGCTTTTCTGTAGTTTTTATGAAACCGTCAGTCACACAATATAAATATTTACATGTTTTCGCATGTAAAATGTCTGCTTATGGACCTAGCCTGGGCATAAAATTCCACGTGATCATAACTCAGTATATACAAGTTTCAGCTGTAAAAATCATTATTGGTTTAGACAGCACTTAAGGCAAAAAATTTTACCATTATTTTACTCAGTGTTACCATGGTTATGCTGTGCATCCATCTTTGAGATCAGAATAGTTTTATTGCATTTAAGATAAAGACGATATACTTTATTAGTCCTTGAGGGGAAATTACATTTTTTTACTTTGTTGTCATATACACACAGACCCGGAAAACACACACATGCACAAACAGGACCTATACATGCATTAAATGGAGAGATGTCTTACTCAACAGCACCTAGGCAGTACACAGGAGGCAAGTGGCACCTCTCCAGCTATCAGTCCACGCTCCATATTTGGTTCGGATGGGGATGTGAACCTGCAACCCTCCGGTTCGCAATGGACTGAGCTACTGCATGGCTATAAATGAATCAGCCTTTGAATAAAAAATATTAATAATGTTGTTTGAAACCATAACCAACTTTCTCCACATGAATTTGCACACCTTTTTAAAGCTATATTTAACTAAATCAGACTCAGTAATAAACCACCTGATCTATGTAAAGACTGTTTGGTTACATCACAAATGGAGAGACGCTGCTGCTGCCTGCAGACAGTGCTGTGTTTATAAAGCAGAATGTGGTCAATCACAGCACGCATGACACAAACACCTGTGACAATTGTTTTGTCTTTCATTTATTGTGCAGCCATGTGGCTTATGAAACTTAAAAAATAAGTGTTTTATTCTAAGATCCACAAGGACTGTTTAT
>JAPZEB010000024.1:6442276-6458346 GCA_029783705.1 Chaetodon striatus
GTGAAGAAAGATTCACACACACACACACAAACTGCAGCACCTCGTCAGATCAGTGCCAGCCAATGAATAAACTGTCCCTGGTGTCAACAAGGTCTACACACACTTACAAGCAGAGGCAAGTAAACAACGTCCAATTCAAACATGATACATGATCACACCCTCTTGCAAATGCACCTAGTCATGCAAATTAAATGCAAAAGCATCCTGAGAGCCAATAAAAACTACTGAACTAGTGACAAATGTGGCCCGTTTTTCTTTTCTTTTTGTTTTAATGTTAAGTGTCTTCGTCACAGATGTCACAAAGCGGGTGATGTGTCCAGCCTTTAAGAATAAAAGCTGCCAAAGATGCCCAAACAGAATGCACAGATTTGTTGTTAATTTCATATTAAACTGTAGAATTGCATGTATTCATACACTATTCAGGAGTACATCTACTGAGCTGAAATGTAATGGAATTAAACTGCAGAAATATTATCTGAACACTGGAAACAGGATCTCTGTGTGGTCACTGCATGGCTCTACTTTAAGGAGAGGAAAAGGACACAAAAACAAACCTAATCCAGAGATAAGAAAAATCCAATATCCATAACAGCATGTTTTAACCTTATTACCTCAGAGTGTATTACATTACACCGACTTGAAATGTGTCTTTATCTGCTGAGGACCTTCAGACAACCAAAGAAGCTATCCTACTGTAATCATATTCTTAGACAGACAGATACTTCTCGCACAGAAATCACAGCAGGAGTACAAAACAAACCTGTAACTATAAACAGGTATTCGCCACACTCATTTCCTGAAAGACAATTACCACCGTTCCACTGAATGACATTGTAGAAATAGATCTAGGGTAAGACAATTAACACATTAAATATCAAGCCTTGGTGGATGCTATAACACAGGATCTGCTACTGTGTCAAGTGAGACAGGCTGTATCTAGGAGTGTAAGAAAATATCAATACACTTGAGTATCACAACATTATGCTTTGTGATACTACGCAGATTCTTAAAAACACTGTGTAAATTCTTAATTAATTGTTTTCATACGAAGATTTGTGGCAGTGGTTTATTTTGTGTTGTGTTCAAATCCCTGACAACTAGATAGCAGTTTATAATTTAACATATAAAATCATAAGCCCTGTATCATGACAGCTATACCTTTGCCATCTTGCCTATATGTAGCCCTAGTTTGTATGACTAGTTTGCTCAAGGGATGGAGAGCGCTCTTAAAACAAAGAAAGGTGGAAAAGATAAAGAGATCAAGGGTCTAAACTACCAGATGAGGGGGGGAACCATTGGCCTGCGTTCATGAGTAAATTGTGTTGGGTGTGTGTGTGTCTGTGTGTGAGACAGAGAGTGAGAGAGTACATCTGCATTTTTGAAGTGCGTGATTAATGTCCCTCTATGCCTTTGGAGACCCCATGGTGAGAGAAATGCCTGAGGGGTTAATATTAACGCTCTCTTCTTCTCTCTGTGTGTGTGTGTGTGTGTGTGTGTGTGTGTGTGTGTGTCTGTGTCTCAGCTCCAGGCACTGCTTCAGATCTGGCCCAAACTGTGTCCCAGAGATGCTCTGGAGCTTCTGGACTTCAACTATCCTGACCAGTATGTCAGAGAATATGCTGTGGGCTGTCTGCGTGATATGAGGTAAACATATGTATCCACCCACACATACATTTTTACTTAATAGCTGGCCTTCTCTGTTTTTCTTTGTCTCGTATCAGGCTGTTATATTCATATATCATTCAGTGCACTGCTCCAAATATCAAAGGCCAACCATGTATCTGGTGCATGGTTGTGACAAGGATCAAAACAAACAGAACACTGGCACAGATAGTTCTCTTATTTAATGTGGGCAAAATAAACAGCTGATGATGGCTTTGTAGCTCAGACACTTGTATTTTTGTTTGTTTTGCCCACATTAAAAATGTATCTGAGAGCCGGTGTTCTGTTCACTTTGTTATATTTCCTTATATATTTATATTTATATATTTATTTTATGATAAATGACTATATGCATGAATAATATTCAGCTTGTAGTGCTGTGTGTTGTCTCTTTTAATTAAAAGACGGACAGGCATATAATTATTAAAAATCCAACAAAAAATTTAAATATGAAAGTATGATAAAAACTAGAAAACAGCCTTTCAGTAAACCTTTAACACTTCTTTCTCTGTCCCCCACACCAGTGATGAGGAGTTGTCTCAGTACTTGCTACAGTTGGTACAGGTGTTGCGTTATGAACCCTACTATGACTGCGCCCTCACCCACTTCCTGCTGGAGCGTGCCCAGGGGAACCGCAAGATAGGACACTTCCTCTTCTGGCACCTACGGTGTGTACAGACATGTGTGCACATGTAGAGTTAAACGTGAGAAAGAAACGGAAAGAGACCGTGTGTTTGTTAGAAAGAGCTACAGATGAGTCACGAGAGGTTTCTCTTCTGACTGTGGCTGCTCTGCTGCCCTCTACAGGTCAGAGATCCACATGCCAGCTGTCTCAGTCCAGTTTGCCCTCATCCTGGAGGCCTACTGTAGAGGCAGCATCCCTCATATTGAGGTTTTAAAGAAACAGGTAGGTCGCACACACGATATTTTATTTCTTGTCTCATGCACACACAGCTTTCACAGTTTGTTTTGCCTCTAGAGGTCTTGTCCCATCCTCATTCTGCAATGGTTTAGTCAAGCACTAGAATAGCTATAGTCCATTGTCAACCTCGGCAGGACCACATTAACGGTATTTTTAGCCCGTTGCAGTGACAGCAGCGTTACCCTTTTGCCCTTTAGCCTTTGTCCTCTTCACTGTTGATTCTGACAGTCACTCCGGTGGACACTTCCTCCTACTTCCTCATCAGCACAGTCATTTATCTAGCCACTTTCCTGTTCGGAAGAGCATGCACAATGCTGACATAGTCTGCTAAAGGAGAATGAGCTCAGTTGTCTCTAGCATGGGTCAATTATTCCTAAGGTTTTTTTGGCTCAAACAAAATATGACATATTGTTCAAACATCCGCTATGGTCATGTGTAATGTTCCGTCTTTGGCTGTACCAGGTGGAGGCCCTGAGTAAGCTAAAGTCAGTGAACGAGCTAATCAAGCTGGGAACCATCAAGAACGCTCGGAGTAAGACCAAGGAGGCAATGCTGACCAAGGAGGCCATGATGACCTGTCTGAGGCAGAGTGGCTACTCAGAGACTCTGTCAGACCTGCACTCCCCTCTGAACCCCAGTGTCCTGCTGTCCGGCATCAAGTAAGACAATACTGTTCTGAGCAGAGGTCTGAAGCCACATCCGCACTAAAGCATTTACATTTTATGCAGTGATTTACAACGAAAATATTCTTCAAACAAACAAGTGTTTTAGCACCGTATCAGAGATAATCCCTGTCCGTATTAACTCTTCTCGAAAATGCATATCAGATGACATGGGCATGTGCATTCTGATGCAAACAGGAAGTAGATTGTCTACTCTGCAGTTGTTGCTTAAATACAAAAAATATTACAGAGATGGCGAAACATAAAACTGCACATTTCTTTGCTTGGACCGATGACAAGGTGGAAGTGTTAACAAAAGCAATACATAAGTATAAGGTGGTCAAGGCGTTGGAAAAGAGATAGGGAGTAGGGCGTCTACAGGTCTTAAAAAGTCCTAAAATGTCTTAAATTATTTACTTCTTAGTATAAAGCCTTAAAAGTCTTAAGTTGTCTTATATTCAGATTCAATGGGTTTTAAATATTTTCAGTCATATTACTGCAAACATTTTTCCAGCCTGACAGACCCAGTAACTGTTTACAATCAGACCAAAGAATTGTAATAATAATAGCATTTATGACACATGAAACACATTAAACTTAAACTCACCCAATTGTTGTCATTTTTCCTCACTGTTCATTTTGAACTGACATCAGTGTGTTTACTTGGAAAGAGTACTTACACACGTGTCTCACACATACACACACATATATAATGCGTAGTTCAATTGCAGGTATAGTCTTAAATTTTATAAAGGTGGTACTAGAAAGGTCTTAAAAAGTCTTAAAGTATTTAAATTTAACTTGGTTATGTCTGTATACACCCTGAGGGAGCTGTTGCGAAGCAAATATGCCAACATTTTAAAGCAATACAGGGAGCATTATCCATCACTGGAGGATGGAATGGGGAAGGAGAAATGCTACCCACACAAGAAGGATGAAATCACAAAAAAAGTAATGATCTAGCTATAATATTTTGTCTTGGCACGTCGTGATTGACTAGACCCAGTCGTGATGCAAGTGAGGGTTTCAGCCTTATCATTTTCAAAAGTCTCTAAAACGCAACCCCAGAGTTTTCACTAAACGTCACTGTAAACATAGCAATAATTATGGGTTGTAAAATGAAAATGTGTTAGTATGGATGTAGCCTAAGATTCAGATAAGTTTGAACCTTTTCTCCTTTATTTACAATGCATCATTCCTTGTCTCTCTCTCTCATTCTCTCGACAGTGTGTAGAGGTGTCGGTACATGGACTCTAAGATGAAGCCACTCTTGATTGTTTACAACAACAAGCTACTAGGGGGAGACACCCGGGGGATCATCTTCAAGAATGGAGACGGTAGGAAGAATTAAAGACAGGGGGAGGGAGGTTTAGGGAGGAGGGTATGAAAGAGAAAGGAGGGCAGAGGAGGAGGGGTAGAGATATTACAAAGTCATGATGACAAGGGATGGAAATCACTTTGCATCTTTCAAGTAAACTGTTGCTTTTACTTTGAAAAGCATAACATTTTCTTTTGAAATTAAGAGATCTTTTTTCCTTTTTCTAGACCTAAGGCAAGACATGTTGACCCTGCAGATTTTGAGGTTAATGGATCTGCTGTGGAAGGAGGCTAATCTGGACCTCAGGTGAGTTTTTTTGTGCTTGAGCATGTGTGTGTGTGTCGAGCTTGTTTGTTCCTGCTCTCTGTAGGGAAGGGGAAGCTCTGGTGGGGTGCAGCAGAGGAGGGGGGATACTATTTTACCCCATGCTAGTTTGACCTCAAACCCTGTCACACACACACACACACACACACACAGACATGCACACACACACATACAACAATATCAGTATTACATCCTAATCAAATCCACACTTTCGCACGTTTACAAACCCTTTTTCTCCCTTCGTCATACACTGACACATCTGGAGCTGAGCGGTGGAGGGGGTTGTTTTGACAGTTGAGCTCGAGGACGGTGCTTCAGATTACAGGGACATGGGGTCAGAGTCCGAACACAGTGATGGGACATTGCGAATGAAGGGAGGGACAGTGTAATGAAACCGCTATGATGTGGTCGATGTGAGGTTGTTCTGTGATTTCTTGCTGATGTATTTTGCCGCATACATCCTTCCTTGCCGGCTGCCTGTAGTCGTTTTCCTTTATTTAAACTCAACACCCATCAAGTTGAGTAACGCATGGCATTTGGTCTCCATTAAACTGTAAATTAAATCTAGAAATCGAGTGTACTATGAGCCTTGGGTTCATGGCTGTCTGATATATAAGACTATGGGGGCACTGAGTCAGGAAGGTGTAACAGAAATGGGATGTCCAGGTCACATATCTCTGCATCCTGCTAAATGAAGACCTACTGCCATCCAGTGGCAAGAAAGAAAAAGTTAAAGTGAAAGAAGAAGAAAATGTATCATCATCTGGCCGATCTGCATGCCATCACGTAATCGCCGTATGTTTTTCACCATATGTTCCCATCTGTCCTGTCTCGGCTCTGTGTTAACAGTATGATAGTGTATACTGTCTGACAGAGTGAATTGCACCCAGGGGAGTGCTACATGAATGAACTTCCAAATAAACCACAGCCTAATATCTTAATCTCATAAATACACAAGACTGGAACTGGATCTACAATAACACACACAAAGCTACTAAATAAACCAGAGCCTGGTGAAATGACCCAAATCAGAGTTTTGTTTTCATGTGGCACAGATTTATGGATCTCACTTGGGTCATGTTTTTTTTTTTTTTTGTTTGTGTGAGTTTTCATTCATATGTTGAAATGAATATGACCAAAAATCCAATTCTGGGGCAACAAAGCTTCATTGAAAAATATTATTAGCAATTAATCGCAGCGTCAATGGGGGATGAGGGGACATTTTTTGAAACATCAGTTTTCGGTCATCTAGAATAACATGACAACTAGTCACTTTGTTGGCATGCAGGTCACAGTAACATTAGCCACACTAGAAGAAGGAATATTTTGCAGGATGACTGAGCTGTTACTCACAGTTTTCAGGCGATTCGCCAAGCTGGGTGTAAATTTGTGATTTGCCAGTTTCCTTTGGCATATCTGGAACTGAACTTTTTGGGGATCATCTTTGTAAATTTCAAAACTATTCCAAGTGCTTGACTTTTTCGACATGTTGCCAGCGTATCTGTAAGCCTGTCGTGGGAGGTCAGACTGTCCGAGTCACAAAACCAGGCCTATCACTAAGTTCAAATGTCCTTGTCCAAAAATGACAAATAATTGCCACGAGTGTGTCTGATATTTATTACAGGAGGTATATGCAGAGTGTTTCAAGTCTAAACCAAATAGAAAATGGGGTGTTTTTTGAAAAACTAGTTGTGATTGGTATTGTCCAAATTGAATGTGAAAAGAGGCTTTATTATTGTGTGTTATGTTATATATCAGTATGGGTTGTTGTGTGCTCCTGTTTGTAAGTTTTTTAGATCTGTTCCCGAAATCCTCCAGGATGGATTTGTTCCACAATGTTACAGTTAATATCATTAAGCTTTTTGCTTTTCTTTCTCTCCATATCATGCAGAATCGTACCGTATGGTTGCCTAGCGACAGGTGACCGGTCAGGGCTGATCGAAGTAGTCTCATCAGCAGACACGATTGCCAACATCCAGCTGACCAGCAGCAACGTAGCAGCAGCTGCCGCCTTCAACAAGGATGCTTTGCTCAACTGGCTCAAAGAGAGAAACTCTGGGTAAGATGCAGATTAAATGAACCTTTAAGTAGCTGCATGTTGGGTCATGTTTGGGCTACAGGGTGTGTCACAGGTGGCAGTGACCACTGAGGCTTGCTTCAAAGAGAATCCGGAGGAGAAAATGTGCTCACATGTATCTTGTGTGTTTTTTGTGCTGACAGTGATGCTCTTGATCGGGCCATCGAGGAGTTCACTCTGTCATGTGCAGGCTACTGTGTAGCCACCTACGTCCTGGGCATCGGAGACCGCCACAGTGACAACATCATGGTCCGCAGCACCGGACAGGTTGGACAGATATTTTGTTTTATCTGTATATATGATGCAGTTTTTCCTGGTTCTTTGGTGCTCACCGATTGGCCGTCTTGTCTGTCAGCTCTTCCACATAGACTTCGGTCACATCCTGGGCAACTTCAAGTCCAAGTTTGGCATCAAGAGGGAGCGTGTACCTTTTATCCTCACACACGACTTCATCCACGTCATACAGCAGGGCAAGACGGGATACACAGAAAAGTTTGGCAGGTTTGTTCCTTGGGAGTTTATCCTTTCATCTTCAGCCTCTGTAAAGCTGCCTTTTATCATTATCAGACCATGATGGATTGTCGTTTGTTGGATGTCTTTATTTGGAACATAAAAGAGACAGCCAAAGTTATTTAATGACCCTAAGCAACATCTGCCAGCTGAATAGAAACAGCCTATTGCGAACGTAACAAGAAACCATCTCAGTCATTTTGCATGATGAGCTGTCAGTTGGAAAATCTAGTATTAAAATGAGCCTTAGGTAGCTAAATTGACTTGATGTGTGTATCATCATGTAGACAGAAACAAGGTGAGCTTTATTTTCACAGGACTTAAATGTTTTACTTGGCAAAGAGTACAGCTACAGTACACAAAAGAGGTTATGTACACATACAGGCCAAGAAGAACCAAGATATATTGGTGTTTTTATGTTATAAAGACACAAATAAAAGACTGGAGCTGACATTTTGTCAGAGAAGCTAAATTTAGCTCATGACAGAAAATACAAAGTAGCTGTTTTCCGGTCGTTTTTTGTTTGTTTATTTGTTTTTGTTTATAAATATGAAATGGTGGTAAACTGGCAGAGGATAGAAAAGGCAATCAGAGGCTCAAGGTGTATGTAGGGACCTAGAGGGCATCTGAGAGCCTTTCCAAACCACCCCCTACACCCTCTCCCCACCCACTTTCACTCTGTTTCCGCCTTCACCTGGGGCATCGGACACATTAAGTGACATCCCAAACCAACCAGTGAGGAGTGGAAGGGAATTATAAAACCCTCCGACAGCAACTTATTGATCATGTCCAATGCCATATTGTGTTCGTCATGGAAGATGCTTAATACAAATAAAGTTCCTTGACTACCCATACAAACGCAAACTGCTCAAACTAAGATAGGCATGTATAGGCCTATTGTCATACAGGTGTTAACATCTTCAAGGTTACCTTGTATAAAGGATAAATTACGTCCTTTTCTTGTTGTATATTTTTAAAAACCAAGCAGCCTATAAACATCAGAGTGAAAAGCCCAAAGATGTTTGCAAAAAAAAGAAGTGCTACCAAAGAATATCAGTAAATTTTATTTCTGTTTATATATCTATCAATCTATCAGCTTATTTATTTCTTTAAATGATAAAAAACATGTATACATTAGCAATAGCAGCACATACAGATTAGATCAAGTGCTGCAAATACATAAGAACGCAGAATTGGAGAAAGGTTTATTTTTCTACGCGGTTTCAAAAATGTCCTCTTTCCGATGCAGAGAGTGAGTTTTGTTCTCAAAGCTTACAGCTGTGTTTATTCCCTACACCTTGATGAATGGTGCTTCAATCAGCTGTGACAGTGGGAGTGAGTTGGGCCAGTTTTGGCCCACAGTCAAACCATTTGTTGTGAAAGTTAGTGAGTGCAGTACCCTCTCCCACCAGCAGTTGGCAGCAGATGCTCAGGCACTGATGAACACCTCAACAACAAGTGTCACTGAGAAAAAATCCACCTGTTTTAAGAGGTATAACTGAGCTGTAGTTTATATGAAGGATGGGATGTTTGACTGTCACACATGGGTCACTTGTTTAAGTGTTTAAAAGTCTGGTTAAGCATGATCAGCAGTGTCAGAGCTTACATACATACACAGGCAGAAGGAGAGTGCCAACAATGTATTCGAATATGAGAGATTAAGAGGAAAGTATCAGGATTTTTATTTCTGTATTATGTTTCCGTGATAAGTAACACATTAACTGTGTGAGGAAACTTGAGGTTGTTTGTGAAATTTAAAGAACACAAATCTTTAACAGTAAATCCATTGTCACCTGCCTTATCTGTTGTCACACAGATGTCATCTGAAACATTCAGATGCTAAGTGGGTATCTGTACTGTCCGCCTAAGTGGGTGCTCCACTTTAGAAAGCAAAACCTGCACTGTTATCATCATATGTCTCTCAGTCTCAGGCTGAAAATAAACAAACTTAAGCAGCGTGTTTCTGTGTTATTGAGAGAAGTGCACATTGGTGCAGCATTCATACGTCTCACGAAGCCGCACTGCTGAAGCGTGCATTGTTTACCAAGTAGGTATCAGTAATGGGACAAGCAGGAAATACCCTTGTGTTACAGTAATCTGTGTTCTTATGACCTACATTCATTACCACAGGGGAGTAAACATGTGGAGACAAGTCCTGTGTAACATTAACTGTGTCTGTAGCTGAAGTTATTGCAGTTTAGTAGTCATTACATTTTTAATTGCACAGACTGAATGGCTTAATGCATAATACTCAGCATGCCCAGGTGACATTTAAACCTAGTTATCCAACGACTAAGCTTCACAGCTGGTTGTTGGTGGTGAGGAGCAGCCTAAAGGTGCTCTACCCTAAATGATCTTTCCTAAAAAAAAATGTGATATGCATTGCTGCGTCAGCAAATGCGGTATGTGTGGGTTCAAGATATGGTACATTGTGTGCCACATCGGAGGGAGAACATGCACGCAAATGTTTTTATGAAAGTGGAAATACCCTGGTGGAAACATACACCCCATTAGTTGACCTACAGTACAGTATTTTCAAAACACGACCAGAATGGAAGCGTTGGTGTACTCCCTTTATACTTGGGCATATAGATTGTCACTCCTCAGATTACTCATATCCTGAACTATAGGTCTAAGTTACTGTTTTCAAAGCTACAAAATCTAAACTTTATGAAACTGTGATTGCATTAAAGCAAATGAGCTGTTTTTGGTAGAACTGTTTAACAAGGATACACATTGTGATCATTTAGGTTTTGGCAGCTTCTTGCAAGAAAAAGATGGGGAGTTAAATGTCAGTGCTTGTAATTAGCACTTTCAAAACACCTCTTATGCTGACACAAAAGCAGAATGCAGGGTGTCACTGTATGGTTTGTAGCCTATTATGAACAGTGTGAGGGCAACCTCGTTTAGCTCAGTCTGCAGATGAGTTAAATGAACAGCCCCTGCACATTGGCAATTAAATAGCAGTGGCAGTCATAATAATCATATGCATATAGGGAAATGATTGTCATGTTTTTTTTCCCCTCAAAGAGACTGTTACATGGACCTTCACGAGAACATCATGATCATCATTGACACTGTACTCGGTGTCAGTGTCACAGTTGTTGACACTGTAGTGAATATGTCAGAGGTAATTAAATGTGTCTGTCTTGGTCTTGTAGTTTCCGTCAGTACTGTGAGGAAGCCTATCTAATCTTGAGGAAGAACGGGAACCTCTTCATCACACTGTTTGCCCTCATGCTGACTGCTGGACTGCCTGAGCTCACCTCTGTCAAAGACATCCAGTATTTAAAGGTACACACTCACACAAACACAGCAAAGTTTATACGTGTAAAATATGCCTGTCAATCAGTGTGAGAGAAAACTGATATTCAGTGCCTCATGTAATAAACTACATGTTGTAAACTGTGATGATTACTCAGCAACAACAGATTTTTAAACCACCAGCCAGCCAGCCAGCCACCCTTTTTCACAGGACATCTTTGGTGTGTGTATTTTGTGCATCACTTCAGCTTAAGGCTTTTTTGACAACTCATCTCATCAGAGAAAATATGTGGTGGAGATGAAACAGAAAATGTGTTTTTTTTATAGTACTGAAACAGGATATTAAAGCTCATGTGAAATTACAAACCAGGTAGACTTATGAACAAAGCTGCATGCCTCAGAGCCAACTTATGTAGTAGTGGGAGGATTAATCAGTGGAAATTTAAGAGAGATTTATTAACATAATGCCGTAGGTTGAAGTGGTATCCTTGGCAATTTTTCCTTTTAATTTCTAGCATAATTTCTGGCATTCTCTGCTTTTAATTTTGCTATCCAAAAGTAGATAAGTGACAGTAAACAGAGCATCAGAGGTCCTTGGCTGGACCAACCTTTCAGCGCTTGCTGTCCTCATTCATCTTTACCAAGAGGCAAATCCAATTGCAGTAGCCCCGCACAGGTCAGGTGTACACAGCGGTGTTTCTAGGATTGGAGGACACTAGGGGCTTAGCCCGGACGTCTGTCATCGAATCTGGGGAATCTTCCGCTGGCATTTTTTTATATACATACATAAACAAGCACTATTTTTATTTTTATTAATGTGCTTTTGCACCTCTTTAACATTCAAGGTGCAAATAGAAAATTTCCAGTTATTATTTTCATTGTGAATCAGAAAATGGTAGGCAAGCCTACTCTGGGCTATAAGTTGAGCATCACTGCCCTAGACCACCAGGGCACCCCAACTATGCCATTTTTACTGAGCCATTAGTTCATCACTAAGCAAAGTTGTGTAGAGTAGTGGTTCCCAGTTCAAAAGTGACTAACCGACAGCTACTTGACAGAGACAGCATACTAGCTCAACAACATGGCCAAAGGCAAATATGATGCTAAATGTATTTAACCGTGGGACCTCAAACTAATGACTAAGGAGAAATCTGGACCCCTTGGCTGGGGCGGTCGGGAGCCACTGGTGTAGATGATGTACCTGCTGGATTTTGGTGTCAAAATGTCTCTCCTCCTGCCCACACAACTAATCCTTCTTCTTTCCTCCCCCCTCAGGACTCCCTGGCTCTGGGTAAAACGGACGACGAGGCGCTGAAGCAGTTCCGCCAGAAGTTAGACGAGGCCCTGAGAGAGAGCTGGACAACCAAAGTCAACTGGATGGCCCACAATGTGGCCAAAGACAACCGCTCGTAGGACAGCAGAGATCCCTCAAAGGCCAGGGGTCAGGGGCCAAGAGGACACAGTGAAGGAGTGTGTGAATGTGCGGGAGGGGAAAGGTGTGCCAAGGAGACGGGGGGACAGCCACCCTGATTTAAAGAAGGGAATCTAGCAGAATATCCCAAACGTGAACAGATTCATCCACATATACCGGACACACAGAGTAAACCTACTCTCTGAAACAGTTCAGCTACCCTGCACCCTTACTTACTGTATCCCTCCTCGCCTTGCATCACTCTGGCACGGTGCCTCCTGAAAATCCAAATTCACGATCTTGTGACATTTCTGTGGAGTCATGGTGGGGAAAGTCGTTGCAAGTTTTGCACAGGCACAGCAACAGCTGATGGAGCACACAGCCAAAGGAAGGGAACTGAAGCACCCACTCTGCCCACACTAAAAATGAACTGTCCCTGTGGAGTGGGCTGACGACAAGAAAAAAAATCATGTTCTGGAGCGGATGAACTTTGTCAGACGGACTTGAAACTCGGCGTGTATGGACTCTGAAGGGGCACATGGTCTGACCACGCCCCAGAACTGCTTTAAGTACGGCGGAGATAACAAATGGGTGTGGAAAGGGCGGAATCATAAAGACAAAAATAGAAAACGTCTGACCCCCATGTCTTAAAACAGTGTGCACAGCGCCCACAGGAAGTGCATCTTAACACTCTCGCTCCCGCTGCCTCAAAGTGTGCCTCAAAACTGCGGGAAGATTGTATTTTTTATGAGTTTTCTTTTGCCATTCAAGAGTTTATCATGAGACATCTATGTGCCAGACTACTTTACTAGTCCACAGAGAAAACTTGTGTTAGGGAAATAATAATAATGAAATAGAAGGGGTGATTAGAGAAAAGGATGCCCTGAGCCTTTCGGTCCACTGTTTGAATCTCAGCTAATTTGGACCATTGAACACTGGAATGTTGTCAGAGAGACATATATGAGAACTTTCAGATAGTCTTTTAATGAACTAAACACTTTATTTTTTAGTTTCTTTTATTTTGAAATGACAATGTGCATTGTTTCTTTGAATAATTTCAAATCAAGAGCATTATTGGACAAAGTGTTATCACCCGTGAGTTATCACTAGCCAACTTGTCTTAAAGTCTAAAAGGATGTGAGCTCTTTAAAGCACCATCCCGCTCATGCTAGCAACCGTGACGAATAAACTCACTGAGGAATAACTGATGCTTTTAACATGTTAGGACCAAAACGAAAAGCAACTGTTCAGTAATGTCATTGTTCATATTGTGTTTTTAATTATCCGTGTCTGAATTGAATGTGAAAATACATGCCGCTCTCTTTTTAAGTGTATTTGTTTTTATACGAGCAGGTGTGGGCGGAGTCTGGGGCCGGTGCGGGCGGGGTCTATCAGTAGGGACATTACACTGCGATGCAAAGCTACTTCCTCGTTTCGACATACGGTGCTCCTCGGCATCTGCATCTGTGTTTGATTTTTCGTGCAATATCCGAGTATATGAACCATATCTTATTATGTAAAACCTTAGGCCCAGGCCTAAGCCTATAATGGTTTTTTCTCTGTTGGTTTATGTGTGATGCAGCTGTATTTCGCACCACTAGCCTTCACAAGTCTCAGACACTGGATATTGTCAAATGTACAGGCTTTTATTGTTTTGCTGGTTTTTGTTTTCATAGGAGTTTTATTAAAGTTATTTTCCAACGCGCTGCATTTCCGCCTGTCGTCCCTTTCCTTGCTCTAGAGATGGGTTGTGAGACTGCACCCACTCAGGGCAGCACCATGGATTTTTTTCCTCTGTTGTGAGGGCTGTGATGAACGCTTATTGATTCCAGACCAGAAATACATTCAGACCTACAGTATTTTGCCTACTCACAAGAGAAAGTCCTATAAATACATGCTGTTTACTTTCAAACAGGTGTATGTTAGCTTATAGCTATAAAGTCAATATTCCCTGCAGGGCTACAGTGATAACATACACAAATGATAAAATCTAGGCCCCAGGTAAGCTGTGATTTTAGTCACATAGGAGGTAAATCTTGAGATACAAAAACCAGCATCAAGAAACGATGCTTTATCTGCACACACTGACCTTCTCTTCAATGCCTCTCTAGTTATTTTAGGTCACACTGCCACCGTCGGCCTCAGTGGATCAGTCAGAGGGTACCACAATGCTAAACAAGTGAGAACACGGAGGGCATTATTTCCAGATTTGAGCAAGGACACAGAATGTTGCCTCTCACCCTGACACACTTTTAAAAGAAGATGAAAACAGATGCTCACCAGCAGCTGAAAAAGCTTCAACCACCAGTCCTCGCCAAGTAACCAGACCCAGAGCAAGGAGGGATTTTGAGACATGTTTTTGGCTTCTCCCCCCACAGAAGACAATAATGAGAAAAACATTTCACATAGTCTAGGCTGCTGAAGTAAAACGAACTGAATCACCATATGGAAAGTCAGCCTAGTTGCCAGAAGAAGATGATGGCATTGTACATCGCTGCACACCACAAATACATTGCACTCACATGTTCACATATATATATCATAATAAAGTTTCTAAAGTGAGCTGGAGGAGATGGTGGGTACCGTGACACCTAGGTGAGACGCTAAGCTTCAGACTACTGTTTGAGACCAACAAACAACAAAACCAGTTGTGATTTGGCGAGTCATCACTGTGTTTCCAGCAGTTTTATGCATGAAAAGCCATTGTTTTATGCTGAGACATTGCTGCTTTTCCTGCCAGGACTGTGCCCTCCAACCAGGTACTTTTCACCAAAATATTATCTTTTAATCTCCATAACGTAGTGTTTTTTTGTACCTAAACTTAACAACATGCTAATCAAAGCATTGTTGAGACATAAAGTATCAACATATCCAGTAACATGCAAATGCAATGTATCCGTGTTTTGCATAAACATACAATGCCAACATTTTTTCTGACAACAAAGACTTGTTATCATTTAACTGTCTTTCCTGCTGCTTGATGCATAGAGACTTAATTGAATATATGCGCTTAGCATTTTACACAAAGAGGAAAAGTTTGTATGTGAAATCGTAATTAGTAAAGATGCAAGTAACTACCTGTGAAAAATAATGGTTTAAAAATTGCAACACTTAATGTAGAGTGCAGTAGTGGTATAGTGTAGCATAAAATTGAAATACTTGAGTGAAGTAGGAGTTTCTCAGAGTTGTAATTAAAAATAGTTTTAAGAGTGGATGCACTTTGTTACTATCCATCATTGGAAAGGAACTGCAGGGGGCATGGCCACCCTGATACAAATGCTGGCCCACCTGGCAAATAAAGATGTAGGCTGACATCACAGTCTTTAAGACACTGTGACACACATTCTTTTTAGGCTGGAGGAAGGTAGTGGTATGTTTTGAAATTAGGCAACCTAGGGCATCTATCGGTACCAATCATGTCAGCATAGCTTATTGGGAAGGGAGCAAAATAATGGTGCAAAGTTAGGCTAAGTGTTGGCAAGGGAACAACAGGCACAACCATTTTAAAAAAGGTTCCTTGAGCTCTCACGTCAAGATACCTGCATGAAAATGGGTTCTATGGGTACCCATGAGTCTCCCTAAAATTGAGAGGGCTTGTTCCAAGTAAATGTTTTGTTCCTATCATCAATGTACTCCTTTAAATTCAAGCTGTGGCTTTGTAAGGAAAAGGACGACCAGCCTATTTGAAGGAGAATTAATCACCTAACATGTATATACAAATACATAACACATTAAAACAATGTGTTATGGAACTTAAAACATTAACTCTACCGCTATTAGTTGGTGCACATCAGATAATTAGTAATACTTACTGCAAAGTATTTCAGTATGTAATGCCTTAACTCAGAGTGCGAATTATACAATGACAATTGGGGGGGTCAACATTTTTTCCAGGGTGTAAAGAGAACCCAGTACAGCGC